>JAJOZX010011553.1:0-105000 GCA_023014485.1 Bathynomus jamesi
TGAACGCCAGCTGGTCTTCTGAATGAAACTCCTCTCTTTGGTACTCCACCAAGGAAAATGATTGTCAGTTCCAGCAATTCTTTGTAATCGTCACGAGGTTGATGTTCTTCAAGTTTAGTGGTAGCAAACTCAATCACTTCTGCTTTTATATCAGTAATACTGGGTATGGTATTTGGATCATCTAATGCTGTTCTGTAGTTTTTTGTGTCTAATTTTGACCATTTCATTCTAAATCGTTTTAAAATTGCTATATCAGGTCCTGATGATGCAGGCAATGAATGCGAAACAACAGCTTCTAACACTATTTCTAGTATGTGATGTCTGCAGGTCAGCCACAGCATACGTTTGTTCATTTTCTGTTCTAGAAGAACACAGGCACCATTTCTACGACCTGTATTCAATGCTGTGGTGTCAAAACACATGCATTTTATTTTGTCTGAGATATCCCAATCCAAACAAGCTCTGTGGACGGCATTTGCAGTTAATTCTCCTGTGCTTGCAGTGATTTTTGGAACACCAAGAAGTTGATCAATGCTATGGAAAACTGATGTGTGGGTAGTT
The DNA here is from genome assembly GCA_023014485.1 of Bathynomus jamesi. Lineage (NCBI taxonomy): Eukaryota > Metazoa > Arthropoda > Malacostraca > Isopoda > Cirolanidae > Bathynomus > Bathynomus jamesi. The sequence goes on from JAJOZX010011553.1 coordinate 562, forward strand.
GGGAGGTAACGAAAATGGTTCACTGAGTAGGTAGGTAGTTAATCTAACAATTATTAAATTCCTTTTATGTCAATAACTGTGTAGATGAAAACAATTGGTTGCTCACCAGAGTTATTCTCCACACTAGTATTTATATATTGTGTGACAAGAGCGTGCTCGGTAATAGATATACATTACCGATCAACCAACCGAAAAAAAAACCAAGAGGACGCTGGTGGAAAAAGCCCCGCGAAGAGGACAAGAGAGAACGAAAACGAGGAACGGGGCGACAAGACGGAAAGAGAAGGGAGAAGAACAAACAACGGAAAAAGATCCCCACCAGCAAGTATGCTCTCAACAATTAAACAAAAGGGGGAAAAGGGACTCTCTAATAACTAGCAGTAAGTGACTAATTGTGTTTTTAACCCAGTTAGAAATAAACGCCGTAAATTAAGCTGGGTCAGACAAATTAGGCCTACATTGTGGTCTAAGACCTAGCATCAACTCATAGCTTAACAAAGGTGAAGGTAGATTGCCCTAACCTAATTTGGTGAGGAATCCTACTGTGGACCTCAATTTATCTGCCCGCTCTGGACCATTTCCGGAATCTCTAGGCTGACCCTTACAAGGCTAGACTTAATCTACTCTATAGTTAGACTGGAGATATTAGGGGTGGGTTAATTGGGGACCAATTCATACAGAGCATTTTTCACATTGGTGGCCTGTGTGTGGGGAATTTACATACTTTAGGCTCAACCTTACTTAACAAAAATTGCAGAATTAGGCCAAATGGTCTAGCCTAAACCTAAACTAATCAAGCCTAAAGTAACAAACTTGCCTAATTAGGTCTACAACCTAGGGCCTAACTAGGAAACATTTACATTTAAGGAGTCCCATTCTCTTATAAGCTTAGATCTGAGTGACACATAAATACTTGGGGGGATTTAACTAAATTTAAAACTTGACTATTTTGTCTGATTACTCAATTTATTTGATCTCTTGTCTCTGGTAATTTCTTCTTGTCCTATATTTCATTACGATCCCCAGTTAAACAATTTTGACTTAAACATGGACAGTGAGGAATTGAAACAATTAAAAAAGAAAAAGAGGGGAAAGTTGGGTGCTGTTACAAAGGCCATGAACACTTTTAACAAAATTACACAACCAGGCAAGGAAGATTTAGAGTTTGTAATTATTAAATTGGATAACTTTAAAAAGGATATAATAGCCATTGATGAGAGTATTTCAAAGTTAATTGAACCTGAAATGGTTGATGAACAACTTATAGACCTTTACTCTGATAATGAGCAGCAGGTAGCCTTAATTGAACAACACATAAGGAGATTACAGTCTCGTTTGACCGACTTAACACCAAATAAACCTATTTCTGATTTTAATCGAAGTAGAGCTAACCTTCAACAAAATTTAAGTGGCATGCCAAATCCTGAGTCACAAGAATTTAGGGCTAAGTTACCCACTTTGCTAGTACCAACATTTGATGGGGACATGGTACAATTCCCATCTTTCATTGAAAAAATAGCTATTGATCTCTTGAAACGTAATTACATTAATAAAGATGAGATTATATTTGAATTATCTCAACAAATTATTGATTTTGCACCCGTAAAAGATAACCATAGTGATATGGAAAATTTTATTCAAAATTAGAAGCTATTATGGAACAACTGGTTAGCAATGAGATAGATGTTAAAGCTTCATCTTGGCTTATACAAGGCGTAGTTCTTAGGTGCCTTCCTTTGAGGATTAAAGATGTTTTAGTTCAAAAGACGGGAGAAAATTATTCTAATCTTGAAAATATCAGAAAACACTTTCCATCTATCCTAAATAATTTCAAATTGAGAAATAGTTCAACACGAAATAAGACCCACACTATGGATAAGCCAAAGACTGTCCCCAGAGACCAACTAGCTACAACCAAACAGACAAAATTTGATACTGTAGAATCAAATGTGACCAATTGTAACACACGAACACCTACATTACAGAACTTTAATGCAATTGCTGCTTCAACTTACACACCACATTGCAAATTTTGTGCAAGTGATGAACATAGTAGTACTGGGTGTGGCAAATATTCAGACTTTAACTCAAGATCTAGAAGATGTGAACAGTTGAACCTATGTAAAAAGTGTACTGGCCAGGGACATTATAAGAAAGACTGTAAATCTAGGTTAAGATTCAATTGTAAGTTTTGTAAAAGTTTACGACATGTCTCATCAATGTGTGATTCACCAGAGTGTCCAAACAACAATACTCAAACTAAACTCAAAAGATACCTCCTCCAAACAAAGGTAATCAAGAAAATGCCACTTTCATGGGACATTCTGTTTGTTCAAACAACGTAACAAGAAACACTGAGGTTCTTTTACCAACTATTACTTTGGACTTAGTGAATGGTGAGGGTAGCACCACTCCAGTGAGATGTCTTATAGACTCTTGTTCTCAACAAACATTTGTTTCGCAAAATTTAGTTAATAAATTGGGTTTGACACCAAACCCGAATGAACAAGAACTCAATATCACATCCTTTGTTAAGGATAACTCGAACAAAAATAGCTATAAGACAATTGACCTGGAACTACATTTAGAAAATGAATTAGAAAAAATTAAAGCAGTGATTATTTCAAAAGTAGGACAAAACAAACTGGTTATACCCAAACTAGAACAAACCATAAATCATTTGGGAAAACAGTACAATTAGTGGCGTATCAAGGGAGGGGCGACCGCGAGCGGAGAGGGCGGCAAATTACTGTCAGGCGGGCGCAGTATGCAAAATTTTAGGTTTTTATGTTTTAAAATGCAACCCTCCAAAAATTATATCTCATCATTGTCGCGCGTTATTTGTGTACAAAATATCCATGGTTTTGATGAAAAATCATCATTAAATGCTATATATGCTACCTCAATGCCACTATTTCCACAAATAGTTGCGTTAAATTTTCACATCGGAAAGGTTGCCAGCCCTATTTTTCAGACTTTCCCTATATTATTTAGGTTAGGCTTTGCATTCTTTGAGCTTTGATGATGTTAATAATTAATGGTTGTTTTATTTTGCAGATACCCTACTGAATTAGCAAACATGAGCAAACGACAGAGACTGAGTGGTGCTGCATACAAGAATCTTCGCGAAAAAAAAGAGGAAGGAAGGCAAGCGTGCTGCTAAGCGATTTCATCAGTTAATGGGATTCTCAGACACACCTTCAGTGCCTTCTGGGAAGCAAGGAGATCAAACGCAATGTGATATATCTTTAGAGATAGATGTTCAAGCGGCAACTTCAAGTGAACCCCCAAATAATCAGGATCAACCCTCATCTACATCACAAAGTCACCCACCCACCCATCACCCACAGAGTCTGTTTAACGATTCTGGCAACTGGTCCGTTCCAATGACGGACAATTTGAGAATCGAACTCATTAAACGTGGACTATCACATTTGAAAAACATGAATGGACCCTTTCCAGCTGATTCAAACAATAGGTCAATGTCAAAAGTTTGGTATTTCAAAACTTTGGAAAATGGCGAAAAAATTGAAAGGTCATGGCTAATCTTCTCACCTTCAAAATGCAGCTTGCATTGCTTTTGCTATCGTCTCTTCAACAACATCTCCAGTGCATTTGGAAAAGAAGAAGGATTTTTTGCCTGGAGGAAACTGAATCCAAGAGTACCTGAACATGAAAACAGTCCATATCATACCCGATGCTTTGAACAATGGAAAGAGTTGTCTATGCGCCTTCAGTTGAATGCTACAATAGATAATGCACATCAGTTGCAAATAAAACATGCTACTGCTAAGTGGAAAGAAATACTGAGACGAATTTATGACTGCATCATGTTCTTGGCAAAACAAGATCTTGCATTCCGAGGGTACCGAGAGAACTTAAATGAAGAAGCTGGGCTAGCTGGCAATTCTGGAAACTTTTTGGAGTTAATAAAACTAATGGGCAAATATGACCCAGTAATTAGGGAACATCTTACAAAAATACAAATGACTGACAAGATATCCACTACGTATTTGTCACCTAACATTCAAAATGAGTTCATCACACTAATCGGCTGTCATGTTCGAAAATGTATAATTGATAATGTGTCTAGTGCAAAGTACTTTGCAATAATTTTCGATAGTACACCAGATATATCGCATATTGATCAGATGTCTCAGGTAATTCGCTATGTGTCGATTAAAGATGGTAATGTAGAGGTGAAGGAATCCTTCGTTGATTTTATTAAATTAGAGGGGAAGACGGCTGAGGCAGTTACTGATCTCATTGTCACTAAGCTCCGTGAGGATGGGCTGGATATCCAGAATTGTTATGGTCAAGGGTATGACAATGCTGCTACGATGGCAGGTATTCATCTTGGAGTTCAACGCAGAATCTTGATGTTAGCAAACACGCTGTTTTCATTCCTTGCAATAACCACTCGCTGAACTTGGCTGGAGTTCATGCCGCTGGACTGAGTCCTAATGCTGTAACTTTCTTTGGAACAATTGAACGAATTTTCGTCTACTTTTCTTCCTCTACTCATCGTTGGGATGTCTTAACAAAACATTCCAAAATCACTGTCAAGCGAGTCTCTGATACGCGGTGGAGTGCTAAGTATGATGCTGTTTCTAGTCTTAAGAAGAACTTGACTCACGTTGTTAGTGCCTTGGAAGAACTGAGTGAAGGGGTCTCCGAAAATCTGGACACAAAGGGCGATGCTGAAGCTCTGTTGACCTCCATCATGTCATACATATTCATTGTGTACTTATTTTTCTGGGATCCAGTGCTGAAAGAAATCAATGATGCTCAGCTATATTTTCAAAGAAAGGGACTTGCTTTGGACCAGTGTGCATTAAAAATGAACTCTTTATCCGTGTTTTTAACTAATGAACGAGAGGCAGTAGTATCAAACGCTGCAGATGCCGCCGAAGAGTTCTGTAATGAAATGGATATCAGTATAGACCGCAGAGTCAGGAGACGGAGAAGAATGCCTGGAGAGCAAGCTCGTGATGCTGGATTGACCGTGCAAGAGGATGTACGCAGATAATTTTTTGAAATCATGGATCGTTTATTAGCAGAAATTGAAAAACGCACAGTCTGTCTTAAAAACATGAATGATCGCTTTGAATTTCTGTCTCCTTCGTACCTTTTGAATCAGTCCAAAGATGAAGAAATTAATACCAAGGTCAATAATTTTTCTTCCATCTACAATGACATTAATCCAGGAAGTCTACTGGAAGAAATAAAGCGTTTGCGCAGACATTTGCTCAGTTTCGAAAGCATAAGCGTCGACGATGATCCAAAGAACTGGGATATGTTAAAACTACTTCAGTGGATCGTTAAATGGGATCTGTGGAATCTTTGCCTCATATAACAATTGCTCTCCGGATCTGTCTAACTACATGCATGTCCGTGGCAAGTTGCGAACGAAGTTTCTCGAAACTGAAATTATAAAAACTTACCTCAGGTCACTATAAGTCAATCTAGACTGAGCAATTTGGCGATTATTTCAATGAACGCGAAGTTGCAGAGACAATGGACATAGAAAAAATCATTCATGAATTTTCTGTTATGAAAGTCCGAAATTTAACTAGGCATATATACATTATATAGTTATTGTTAAAATTATGTAGTGTATTATGTACGGTACATTATGTAGTATTGTTAAAATTGAAGTTGCTTTATTTAAGTTTTTCTTCCAATAAAAGTTTTGTTTAGAAGTGTATTTTTGTAAAGGAATTGTTTTTAAAATTGAAAATTGTTGCGGGGGGGGGGGGGCGGCGTTGGCATTTTCGCCCTCGAGCGGCAAAAAGTATTGGTACGCCTCTGACTGTACAATATAGCTGATAGACATATCACAAACAACATAGTAGCTAACATTGAAATGTTAATGGGGGCAGATTATATTAATCTTATTCATAAGGGCATAGTGAAGATAGGTAATGGTATAGCTTATCAGACTCCATCAGGGATAACCCCTTTGGGTGACCTATCCAAATACAACCTAGACCGAAACCAAAATAGTTCATGACTAACAAATACTATGTGCCTCAACTCAGTCCTACATAACACCTGTAAGAATAGAAACACTTTGAATAATATTATAACAACTGAGAACATTAATTCATCACTATCAAATGAAACTCTGGATGAGGCAATTCAAACGTTATGGTGCTAGAATCTGTGGGTATACATGACACAAATCAAACTTCAGAAGATCAGTTAATGGTAGAAAGATTTGAAGACACCATTCAGTGCAAAGACATTAGTTATTTTGTTGAGTTACCTTGGAAAAAAATTGTCCAACTTTAAGAGATAATCTCAAAGTAGCTAAAGGACATTTATATAAAGTAATGAAAAAACTCAATAAGATAATACAATTCAAATGTACAGTGATGTCTTCAAAGAACAGCTACAGAAAGGCTTCATTGAAGAAGTAACAAATAACCCTTTTAAAAAAGATGGTTGTCATTATTTAACCCACAGGGGGTTTATCGACAAGATGCCCCAACAACAAAACTCAGGGTAGTATATAACTGTAGCCTCAAAGACAGTGATAAACACAGTTGAATGATTGCCTGATTGAGGGACCTAATCTCATTTCTGACCTTGTGAAGATCTTACTCAGGTTCAGGTTAGATAAAATGCCGTACAAAGTGACATTTCAAAGGCATTTTTGAGAATAAATCTTAAAAATGAATATGACAAGAACCAACTTAGGTTCTTATGGTTCAGGGATCCATTGATTTGAATAAAGGGTTCATAACCTATAGATTTAATGTTGTGTTGTTTGGAGCCAATTGCTCACTAGCTATTAGCATTGACAATTAGACATCATTTGAAACCAGTTTAATAACTCTAACACTGAACTTCCTCAAGGAACATTTTTACATAGACAATCTAATAGGCTCAACATCAACAAAATCTGAATTATCTGAGGTCTATGAACACTCTCAAAACATTATGCAACAAGGTAACTTTGAACTTAGAGAGTGGATTTCAAATGATGAGGATTTAAACCAAAAAATTTTAAAGGATAATAATGGTCTTACTGAGCCATCAGACAGAGTTAAAACTTTAGATATGAACTGGTATTTGGATGCAACTTCTAACAGTCATGATTCAATCTGTACTAAAGGTTTTAAACTTGTTCAGATGAGGAAGGCCTTCTAAGGTGTAAAGGGAGATTAGACAAATCAAAACTGTCTTACAAAAGCAAACATCCAATCCTTTTACCTAGATTTAGCTATTTGACAACATTATTCATTAGACAAACACACAATGATGTACATCATATAGGGGTACCACAGACACTAACTGCATTAAGAAAAACTTTTTGGATACCCAAGGGAAGGATCACTGTTAAAACAGTCCTGAGTGTGTGTGTCACATGTAGGCGTATTCATGCTAGGCCCTATAGGAAACCAAATCCTCCTGCTTTGCCAGAGGAGAGAGTTACTCTCAACAGACCCTTTGAGACTGTAGGCATTGACTATACAGGAGCATTGACTGTAGGGGTGGTTGACACTGAACAAAAAATGTACATTGTTCTGTTTACATGTGCTGCCTCACAAGCTGTTTATCTGGATTTTGTGGAGGACCTTACAGCAGAATCTTTTGTTGCTGGCTTTAAGAGATTCTGTGCACGACATTCAGTACCCAAGACAGTTTGGACTGATAATGCTACATATTTCAAGGCTGGTGAACAAGTCATCAACGACTTGTTAAGCAATGAACGCACAATTATATATACAAAATTCAAACATAAAGTGGAAGTATATTCCGGTTGCCTCTCCTTGGTATGGTTCTCTGGGAGAGGAATATGCAAACAGTAAAGAATTGCTTGAAGAAAGCAATTGGTAAAAAACAGATACACTTGTTTGAGTTGCTCACTCTCCTAGCTGAGATTGAGAACATCATCAACAATAGACCACTCACTTATGTGAGTGACAACATAATGACCCGGAACCATTAACTCCAAATCATTTGATTCGGGGAGAACAAGTTAGTTCCTGCCGGACTACATATAGACTCTTCAGAAGACCCAAACTGGACTCAACGACATGGTGAACTCCAGACTAAGTTACAACACTTAACTAGAGTTAAAGCTCATTTCATTAAAATGTGGAAAACTGAGTACTTGCTGGGTCTAAGGGAGGCACATAAACAAATGACTAAGAACTTCAGAGCTGGGCACTTGCGGCATATTTTGCGTACTGCGGTACTGCGGTACTACCAAACTACCAAACCGGTACCAAACCGGTACGCGGAAATTTGAATGCGGTAGCGGTACTGCGGTACTTCAGCGATCCTTTGCGGTACTGCGTTATGCGGTCCCGGTTTGGTAGTTTGGTAGTACCGCAGTACCGCAAAATATGCCGCAAGTGCCCAGCTCTGCGTAAGAAGGATTGGTCTGACACAATTAAGGTAGGGGACCTTGTTCTCATACATGACAGTACTCCAAGACAATACTGGCCTTTGGCTAGAGTTTTAGAACTCAGACCAGGGGAAGACGGGGTAACAAGAGTGGTCAAATTAAGGACTTCAACGGGTGACACAACAAGAGACATTTCTCTTTTGTACCCCTTAGAGTCTGGACCCAAAACAATGGACTTTGGAGAACCTTCTCCACCGACAGTAACAACTGGAGACACTGAACTTCCAGTAACTATTCCTTTGACAGTAGGAGTGGTAACGCATCCTACTACAACATTGACAGACACAAGACCTCAGCGACAAACAGCATTAAAGGCGCGACTAGTTTTACAAAAAAAAAATAGATGCTGGGGAATTGTAATTTCATCTTCTAACTTTCACTTTTCCTTTTCTTATGGTAAAGACCAAAGCTGGGCACAAACCGTTAATCCGTTAATCGTTAATTAACGAAGTTAACTTTTTCGTTAACGATTTAACTTTTAAGTTAACTTTGAAAATCATTATCGGACTAATTAACTTCCGTTACATTTAACTTCCGTTAACTCAAGTCCGTTATCCCAAAAAATTCATAAATAAACGTTTAAAAGTTTCTATTATTTTCAGTGCTGAGCAGGTGCGCAATTAATCCGCCTTGGTCGACGCACTTTTGGGAGGCATCGACAAAAGGTTTGGGCCCCTCCTGGAGGATGACGAATGCCAGCTGGCTGCTGCCTTCCATCCCAGGTTTCGCCTCATCTGGTTGGACAAGTATGACAACACCAAGGTCGCCAGGGTGAGGAAAAGCATGGAGGGTACAGTCGAGGAGGCCATGAAGCAGCAGTCCAACGAAGTGGGCAGCAACAGTGGAGGCAGCAACAACGAGGAGGAGGAAGATGACTTCTTCAGTGCTGTCATCCAGACAAAAGAGAGCAGCAGAAGCCACAGGTCACTCAAGGGCAAGGCCAGAACTTGTGTCAAGACCTGGCTGGGGACCAACTCCAAGGACTTGCTGACAGATGCTGCCTTCTTGGGTGAGCAAGTTTGGTGGACTTGTTCATCAAGTTCAACACAGCCATCCCCTCCAGTGCTGCAGTGGAGCGTTTGTTCTCTATGGGCAAAGACATCCTGAGGGCCAAGAGATCATCCCTGTCTGATGAAAACTTTGATATGCTAATTTTCATGAAGGGCAACATGCATCTCATGGACAAAATGGAGAACGAGAAGAAGAGGGAAAATTAAATTATATATATTGTGTTTTTCATTTTTTATAATAAAAGTTAACGTTAACGGTTTATCGGTAACTTCCGTTACATGTTTAACGAATTAACGGATTAACGGTTAACGAAGTTAACTTTTTGGTTAACGGATTAGCGGTTAACGAAGTTAACTTTTTGGTTAACGGTGCCCACCACTGGTAAAGACCATAGACAGTTTCATCCTATGGATGTATATTTTCTCTTCTAATTAAATGCTACATCTTCTCCATGAGAAGGTGAGGATAGTCACTGTTAATCAGATTAACAGGCATTTACAGTCAAATAGTTAGCTAGTCTACACTCAGACAAAAATTGGTGACAATGACACCAAAATTTTATCTCCCGGGGCCCCCAGTATATGGAAAACTGATGTGTGGGTAGTTGGGAGGTAACGAAAATGGTTCACTGAGTAGGTAGGTAGTTAATCTAACAATTATTAAATTCCTTTATGTCAATAACTGGGTGGATGAAACCAATTGGTTGCTCACCAGAGTTATTCTCCACACTAGTATTTATATACTGTGTGACAAGAGCGTGCTCGGTAATAGATATACATTACCGATCAACCAACCGAAAAAAAAAACCAAGAGGACGCTGGTGGGAAAAGCCCCGCGAAGAGGACAAGAGAGAACGAAAACGAGGAACGGGGCGACAAGACGGAAAGAGAAGGGAGAAGAACAAACAACGGAAAAAAGATCCCCACCAGCAAGTATGCTCTAAACAATTAAACAAAAGGGGGAAAAGGGACTCTCTAAAACTAGCAGTAAGTGACTAATTGTGTTTTTAACCCAGTTAGAAATAAACGCCGTAAATTAAGCTAGGTCAGACAAATTAGGCCTACATTGTGGTCTAAGACCTAGCATCAACTCATAGCTTAACAAAGGTGAAGGTAGATTGCCCTAACCTAATTTGGTGAGGAATCCTACTGTGGACCTCAATTTATCTGCCCGCTCTGGACCATTTCCGGAATCTCTAGACTGACCCTTACAAGGCTAGACTTAATCTACTCTATAGTTAGACTGGAGATATTAGGGGTGGGTTAATTGGGGACCAATTCATACAGAGCATTTTTCACAAATGCCATCTCCTGAAATCAGTATAGGGAGTCGTTCAACAACTTCTCGTCCTGTTGTCTTCCATTAGTTTTCCGTCCCAATGAATGGTTAAAGGAACATCAACTTTAAACTCTTTCTTTAAATTTTCTCCAATTTTTTTCCGAAATTTTTCTCTTGCTCTTCTTATAGATGAATAACTGACATTGAATTCTTCTGCATTTTTTCCAAGACCTTCAATCGTTGGTATCATCACTAATGATGCACTTCTATTGCTCATTTTTGTTACATCAAGGGCTGCAAGCAATGTATCATCAAGCAATTTTTGTTTCTTTCGTACAGTCTGTTTTGAGGTGGATGGTTCACTAGGATCAACCGTAAACTCTTCATCAGATGTTGTATTTTGTCTTTCAGCACCAGAACTTCTAGTTGAGTCACTGAAAACTAGTTTCTTCAAATCTCGACATTTCTCTTGCTTTTCTTATGTTTATTTGTTCTTCCTTTTTCTTAGCATACTTTTCTTTCTTTGCAAACTCTTTATCAATCCCATCCATTTTTCCTTTTCGCCCCTGTTCTCGCTGGAGTTTTAGAAATAGCTTATCTTCTTCAATATCAATTAGCTTCAGAGCATCTGCATGTGCTATATCAAACTGGCTATCTAATTCTTGGTTCCATGTGGTTTGCTTATCTAATAGATTTTTTTATTGTTTCGCCTTATTCTCTTTATTTTTCTTTAATCCTTACCATTCTTTGAACAGTTTCTCAATTTTGTCAACAACGTGCGACTTCTTTCTAGTTGGAATTCGTGCTCCTCCCCATACTGCCATCACATCATTTGCAGTAGACAAGCAGGCGTCTCGAATTGTTTGTTTTTTGTTTCTGTAAGCCATAAACAAAGCCATAGTTTCTCGCTTTGATGGAAGAACTGTTGTTTTAAGTGTATCTGATGGTTGTCCAATAAGCCAAACATTAGTATCTTTTCTTGTGTGCATAGCAGTACCCCTGCTAGAAGATGGCGGGGGTTCCATGACGAGAGTCGACAGCAGAACCTCTTACACTCACGACAGTCAGACGACTACTGAATTATAGCTGTACAGACAGTACAGTGTACAAGTGCCGGTTGCCCTCAATATTCTGTCACAACAGAGTGTAAATGGTTACAAGAGTGTTGTGTTTACTCAGCACTGTTAGCTCTATGTGCATTAACGCACTTATCACACGGAACAGATATTATAAGAAAAACGTCACAGTTCAAAACTCAATTTCCTGAAAGTAAACAGAAAAGTAATAGTTTAGATTACGGTAGCGACCCTAAAATACATTAGAATCACCTAAAATTTTGTATACATTACGTTTTTACCAAATTAAACAATTAGAGGGTGGCCCGGAAAAATCTAACAATCGATATTTTTGAATCACCCTAAATTATATACACACACACACACACACACACACACACACACACACATATATATATATATATATATATAATATATATATATATATATATACACACACACAATTATATTAAATAATTAAATATATTGAAAATAAAGGACCTTTTCCAGTTTGTGTACCGTTTTTCATATAATTTATTTTTGAGAATATTTTTGTTAAAACTAACAAAAATATCACGACTTAACCTAACCAATTATCAGAGCGTACAGTTGATCTATTAGAAAATAGTAAATACTATTCCAGAAACAAACAATGTTATAATTAATAATACATCAACTGTACGCCCTTGATAATTGGTTAGGTTAAGTCGTGATATTTTCGTTAGTTTTAACAAAAAATATCTCAAAATAAATTATATGAAAAACGGTACACAAACTGGAAAAGGTCCAAAATAAAAATAATAATATACAAAACGATGGAGTTTAATCATCAACATATTAGTACAGGAATATATATATATATATATATATATAATATAATATATATATATATATATATATATTTACAATTATATTAAATAATTAAATATATTGAAAATAAATATACATCAAAATACATTGGTTCTACTGCGCTTAACTAAAACACTAAACTCGCACGTAATCGAGTCTACAGTCACATCATTATTGCTTTGTATTACGCAGTAAATACGATTTAACATTATTTCACCGCTCAAAGTGTGCGGGCGCATATACTTGATGTAAATGGCCTTCATATCGTTCAATACTATTTTTGTGCCCACTTTACATTCGGTTGGCAAGTTATCTTTAAACACGGATAGAATACATTCAAAAGCACGCACAAAGAAGGTATCGTTAGCCACCACATCATTATTAAATAAAAGTTTCTAAACACTCATTTCCAATCGAGGGTTTTTTCTTACCGACCCGAGCTTTTCGATCGTGAACTCTTCTTCACAACGCATAGCGGCAATTGAAATAATCTTCCAATTCGTAACGACAGCTGCTCATTATATAGAGGTACAATTCTTCAGGGTGAACAGCTTAGGCGAGCTCTGCCCTGTACCGCTCAAGCCCTTTGTACCAAAGTTCATGATATTTCGAAGAGTTTAAACCTTTTAAATAAGCATCCAGCTCTAGACCATTCTCGCCTTGTTCATTCCTACATTCGATAAAGCTGTCGAGCAGAGCGGTGTATGCGTATTCAAGAACCGTGTCAAAATAAATCATATCCGTAACACGCGCGTCTAATATAGGCTTCAGCTTGCGGAATCCGACGATTTCAAACATTCTGTCGAGGATGAATCGGTTTCGTGTAGGGACAAGAACGTTATTATCAGATGCATTCTTCCACATCAGTCGTATATCAATACATGGCTGATCGTTATTTATACACAACGTACAAACAACGGCATATGAGGGGACATCACTAATCTGTTCTCTTCTTTACCTACACCTGCAGGTATTTTATAACGGTCTTCACCCCACTTCTTAACTATCACGAAGACTCTATTCATCTCCTCAACACTTAAATAAATAACATTACGTTTACCAGAGTTTGCTTGTCTACAAGTCGTTTCAAGTACATAGTTAATGGTGCCGGTTTCACGCCTGAACACGCGCAATGACTTCGTTACGGACACATCGTACGAGGCACTGAGAGTGCTTCTCAAAGGGAGTTCCACCATATTCGAGGAGTGCACGTCCAGTCAGTTGAAGCTCTGAGATAACTATGCGACACGTGTGGGCAGATCGGCTCGACGGGGGAGTGAGTCACAACATAAGCTGTTGAATCGTGTACGATTTGTTCTAGCATGAATCACACGAGTACTTGTAACCATTATACCGGGCAACTTTCCGACACATGGGATAATTTCACTTTTAATGTTTTATGCGCACTAGACGTTCTCCACACATAAACAATCTGGTGCACTATTTGAGAGAAACATGTGACCATATTTATCCTTTTGTTTAACAATCGATACTCGTCTCTATACTCCATCAAAAACTCACTCAGGCCTTTAGCCACAACCTCGCTGCGAACCTCGTCATGATATATATGAATGTAGTGGAAAAAGTACTTTAGCTTGTGCATGATGACAAGGTTTACATTCTCAGCCGAAGGGTACGCGTACTCGGTATGATGCAGCATGACATAATACCGCCTGTCACATCACTCATCAACAAGACTCATTATCCATATCCGTTCCTTCTCTTCTGCACGCGTTGTTTCTTTCACCTCACGGTATATGTACGCCGTGAAATCCGGCAATACTCCGTAGAGAATATCTGCCAGAATGTCAGAAGAGTATTTGAACATCTTGTTCCCTCGCGCGATTCAATGTAGCCTTAAAAGTCTCAAAGGAGGGTGGGATAGGTCGTCTTTCAGTATTCACCACATCTTCCGACTTTACCGAATACTACTTCATAAACGTCGAACACGCAATATCAAAAGTAGCCATCACTGTTTTTTCGTCTACGTGAGAAAATACACGTCTGTGCTACAGGGTTTGCAGAGGTCAACTGAACATGCCTGGGTAGAGATATGCCCAGGTAGTAGCAGGAGTCACATGACCGAGCTTACAGTGGGCGGAGTTTAGGATTGTACACACGCACGCACACAAAGGAGAAAATGAAACCCTAATTGAAACAAATATACGTAATAAATAAACATATCGTTAACAATACACACACACACACACACACACACACATATATATATATATATATATATATATATATATATAAATAATCAAGGATTAAGGTATCCGAAGGGTACTGTATCATAGATACAGGCACCTCGTAACGTTTCCTATAGGTGTTACGGCATACCTTCGTACCCCTAAGTTCCTTCACACACCCCAGTTTCTGCGCCAGAGAATTGTGGGTCCCCACAGTCAGTTGGGGTGGCTGGTCGCCCTCATCTTCCAAGCACACTAGATCCTTCAACGATTCAAAGTTAACGACTCGTCGGTTCTCATGGTTAAGCGTGATACCTTAGCCTTCACGATATATTTCATATCCTCTCCCACCCTCACCCGTACCCCATACGTTTTTGGCCCTGTTGCTACAAATGAGTCAGCGTATACACCATCACCATACTCATCCTTGATCTTGTCAGTTAACTCTCCGAGGAATTCCCCAACAGGCGGCATGTATTCACCCTCCTTCTCTGTGAATATTACGCTATCTGTGTCAGCGTACAGCACCCTCCGCCCAAGAGAGTCCAGTAGTTCCCAAAGCTTGATGCGGGCGTAGGCCGTTGTGAAGCTGGCTACAGGTATGTTTGTAACCCGTGAGGTATCTGTGGCCAGTTCGGTGATGTTGTACTTTATTATGTAAGTATTACCTACATTCACGATCTCCATAACCTCTTTATCGGGAGCGTTGGCATAATCCCAGACTTCACTATAACTTTGTGCCAAATGAACGTTCCCTTTGCCAGTATTCTGTGCAAATTTTCCCCAAGGACTGTTTATACACAACTTTGCACTAAAGAGCTTGCCAGAATTCTTAACAATTTGGGAACGGTCAAGCCGTTTCCCTTCACTGGCACGGTAACGCTGAATACAAGCCGTTTTTTAATCTTCGGTATCAACTCCTCGCGGATACCCTGATGCTTCTACCTTATCCTTCAAAAAAGCGTTTATATATGACGTGAAAAGGTTGGGTAGCTTCTGAAACCTCCACACTTTATGTATCTTCAATATTCTGTAGCCATGGCGAACGGCTAGGTCCAACTCAGGGCTGGTTGGTTGTATGATTACAATCCCCATTGTTCTCCTCTGCGTATTTCATGCATAGGGAAACATGAGCTTGTGATCTATAACGACGGGTAAGATCGGCATCCATAAATCGCGAGGGGGGAGCACGTCTACGAAAGAGAGTCCAAAGTAGCACTCACTCAAGTTAGCTGAGAACTCCTCGATCGTTGGCATGGCGGGGCCCACTAGTTTTTCAGGCGCACCTACGGAGTATTGATTTTTCTTCATCACGTAGGGAAATAAAGAACAGAAGTCGTAGTAATGGAGTTTCACGTCCTCCGTAGGCGGAAAGTATAGCTTGAATGGGTTTGTGCGACTTCCAAACAAGCTATCGCTGCATTTGAGGGGTTCCAACACCGTTGAACGTTTGATGGCCCTTATTTCTTCACGGTACTGGCCATCTGTTTCCATCCGTGCATCATACTCATGCTCCCACATGATCTTGTGAGTGAACCTATAAGTTGATCGCGGTTACGGGTCCATGCGAGGCTGTCGGCGGGGGATCTTCCATGGAGGTCCCCTGTGACGGCACACTCAGGGCGTGGGCATCCATGCCACCAGCAGCCGTTAAAGGAGTACACAGTCTTTTCACCAGTGGTTGGATCCTCACTTAGACCATCAACCCAAACAACACGACCATTGACCTTAATGGGTACTTCCCCTGTGTTGCGGGCGTGTTTATGTATACCCCGGTCTGTTGCTGTAGGTGTATGAGCCAGTAAATAGCCTTGTACCCATAACTGCGGGGATTGTTTCTGTGAATAACGGCTAAGGTGTCTTTAGGCATGAAGTTATTTTGAACACCGTAAAATATAATGAGGCGATCGTGGTTGCGACTTGCAGCGGATCGCATTTGAAACGGGCTATGTACATCCTTTTAAAGGCCTGGAAACATACTCTAAGCACGCGCACATCATTCACGCAATAACGTTTGCATTTATCAGCTATATTGTATGGACTACTTTCATTAAAACTATTGTAGTAGCGGTCAGAATCTTCACGCTCACTATCACTCTCACGCTAACTTGACAATATAGGATACAAAGCGTTTCACAGGGCTGTCGTGTGCAATCGTTTTAAAAACGTTTGTCCGTTTACCACATTTGTGACACTCATCACACTCGACTTCCATGCACTCATCACAGATAGTCTGGCTTACGAGTAAATGTGGAATAACCTCTTTGGTTTCAGCGTTCGTGTATGTTTCTATATCGTAGTACACGGTTATACAAGGACTATTGTCAGGCTTAGCATCATTAATATAACATACATGGTTCACTCCATCCGCCTTATATTTTTCATGACATGTAGAACAGTGAATTTCATCGCATTTATGCACAAACTTACCCCAATTATTCATCATATGAAACATGCCACATTCACAGATTCTCATTTTCCTGCAAGTGCCAATTGATTTATGGAGCTCAAAACATTTATTACTGAAAAATGTACGTCTACACACATTACATTCCCTCTTCTCAGCTTGAACTACACGACTTCACATTTGGGGCTTTTACACTGCTCACATACCTTACAATGTTTCACTATATCATCCGCAAACTCGAGACATCTCTTACACAAATCATGATGCCTTCCATATTTTCGACTTTTATCATAACTAGAGAGTCCTTATATTACGGATGGGGAGATACGATGTTCCTGACAATCCTAAAATAAGTAGAGGTCTTGTACGATCTTTCACACAGCTTTTAAAAACATGCACAGTCCTACGACGATCATCCATTCCAAATACAACTATACGAACATTCATTTCCTGCTCTACCATTCTCAGCTCTTCAGGACCCATATTACACTCAAACTCAAGCTTACAATCTGAAGCCAGTTTACGAGCACGCTGCACAACCGTAGGCAGCCAGATATTATACGCGATTGTATTTAACACAGTGAACATATGAGCTAAGACTATTGCTATAAAGCCGCAACCACGATGGACGTTAAAATGCTTTCTGTAAATAGGCTGAGAATTGAAATTAAGAGTATAAGGTGTGGCACTATGACCCGCAACCCAGAATACTCTGTCAATATCTACCGTGAAGTTGTCCATATTGAAGGCTGTACTACTTTGAGAGGCCTGCATTATGCGGCCCAAGATATATTCTATGTCTACAGCTGCCAAGCGTCTCAACAGTATTACTACCAAAAAATCATCTACATCCCCGTCATCTGACCCGAACATGAAGGACAACTTCATCCGGACTTCATGTTCGTCGCGGTTCTGAAGGGCAAACTCCACAATACGTTCAACTACGTGTCGCACTCCAACACCGTTGGTATACAGGGATCCAGTGTCAACCCTGACCACGTACGGATTTCTAGTCAGGGCAGGGGTGGGGGTAGCGGTGCGCACCAACTCGAATGTTATATCTTCATCCACAGCACGATAAGCTGCTGGTGTGGAGGATGCACCCGGAATTGAAGAGGAATAAGGAGGTATATTTGAGGAAGGTAATATTGTGGGGGTTGGATCGTAAGACGTAGAGAGTTGGGGTTCTATTACTGGGGGTCTAACAACCGGCGCAATCCTGGCGCGCTTTATACCTGACTTGGAGGGTTCTTCATCATGCTTCCGCTTTGAATTGTCGCGTGTTACAGGTATCGCTGGTGAGGGTTCGTAAGCGCATATGGAGTCTGTAACTACACGGTCATCGGGGTCATCTGTAATATCGATGATGGGGGCTGTACATCGTCGTCATTTACAGTTCTGTGGAAGAAGAAAAACAAGAATACAAGGTATGAAAATAAAAACCCACTCTAATAGACAGAGTTTATTTCCACGACAGTTTCGACGCCCACTGGCATCCTCCTCGGGTGGATACAGAAACACAAATGAACCAAAACAAGAGGGAAAAACAGTTCAGGGATCGACCGTTAAGAAATTCGCACCTAGGTTGGATTCCATTCTCTCGAGACAGGAGGGGCATTTTCATTAAGTACATTCGCACAAATTTTTAAAACTATCTTCCTGTTCTAAACATACAGATTCTATTATTTTTACATAATTATTATATTTATAATTAAATTTATTACATTTAATATTGCATAATTATTAATTACAGAAATTATAAATTTATTATTACATTGGTTATTACATTGTTGTTTATTATACAGAAATTATAAACCGAAAAACGAATGAAAAAAGCCGATTAGGAAATAATCCAGAGACCATTGAGAAATTCGCACCTAGGTTAGATATCGTTCTCCCGAAACCAGAAGGGCATTTTATTACAGGGTCAGCTTATAACTACATTCCCACAAATTAAAAATATCTTCTTGTTCTATACATACAGATTCTAATATTTTGACCTAATTACTGCATTTATAATATTACCTTTATTATTACATCTGTTGCATTTATATTTATTTCCACATTAATTACTTCCATTATTACATTTACTAAAAGCGAGTAAGGAAACATTCCAATCCAGAGACATTTAAGAAATTCACACTTAGGTTCGAACACGTTCCCACGACTCCGTAAGGGATTTATTGACCAAGAATCTCATTAAAGGGTCTAACTTATAAGTACCTTCGCACAAATTAAAATTATCTACTTTTTCTATACACACAGATTCTATTATTTTTCTTTTGACATAATTATTACATTTATAAAGTACCTTACTTGATTCCCAATCTATAGCATGAGTGGGTTTTTATTTTCATATTTTGACCTTCACGTAGAAAAAAGTGAAGTTTTTTGCATTTAAGAATACAAGGAACAGTACTTAAATTTTGTTATATTTTGTAAATGACCCACTTAGGATGTGACGTGTTAGAAATGGAATCTGTAGAAAAATTCAGGTTCACAAGCCCCTCCACATCCTACAGGATGTGGTAAAACTGTTTATGCTTAAAATCATTAAAGATAAGAGGGAGATGTTCTCAAAATTTGTGCATAAAGTAATATGGTGCTATTCGACGTATCAATCAGTGTTCAACGAGTACCAAGATGATATTTTGTTCCACAAAGGTGTATATGACGTTAATTCGTTAAAGGGAAATGAGCATACAGTCATTGTAATTGGTGATCTCATGTTGGAAATGGATAAAACGTTTACCGAGACATTTACAGTGTTCTCCCACTATCTTAACATAAGCGTATTCTTCATCAATCAGATTCTATTTTTCAAAAATACGTACATGCACGATGTGTCGTTAAATACACAATTTCTAGTCTTATTCGTACAACGTAGAGATGTGTCACAAATTGGGGTATTAGCCAATCAAATGTTTCCGAATCAGCGTAAGTAGTTTTTGGAGGTTTATAAAGAAGCTACAATTCAGCGTTACGGATATTTTCTTTGTGACCTTCACCCGCGAAACACGTTTAGGGTGGTTCTAAGAACGAATACATTCCCAAACGAGCCTGAAACGGTGTATTTTCCAGAATGACAAACAGGCTGAAGAAATACCGTGAATTAATAAAAATCTATCAACGATTGCCTCGGGCATTGCAGCAGATGCTTGTTAAAAATGATCACTCCGACTTTTTAAAATGCATCTGTGAAATCTGTCTTAATGTTATAAAATGTAATGTACCAGTGAAACCCCCTCAGAAGGCTCGCCTACGTCGTTACAAGAACATAATACGTACGCTCTCTCTTAAAGTCAAACTGTGGGGAAGAAAAAGCGAATTATTGTACAAAGAGGGCGATCATTCCTCCCCATCTATTTTCAGTTTTGGGACCTTTACTGACTAGATTAATATAATGAAGAAAGTGTAGTGATTCCGCACGAGGTATATGCTTCACTGCAAAGTTCAAAGAGTCCAGACACGGTTCATGAGCCCGTAAAAGCAGGCTTAAAAGAATGGAAAGCAAATTGATAGACCTATTAAAGAGTGAAAAGTCACCTGATGAGAAAAGGATCTTCTACCAAGAGGCTCTGCAGAAATTTCTTCATGAGTACGAAGATTATAAGTATCCGACAGAGCTCCCCGTGGTTATTAGGCACAGCGCGAGCAACGATGAGCATGTCGACATTGGGCCTGTGGCCGACGTTTGGGATGACCAACAAAAGAATAACGGAACGCAACACATCGCGCATGTATTAAAAAGCAGTGTCCCACATACATTGAGGAATAAAGGTTTAAGTCCATATAATCTATTGAATGAGGACCTCATCATACAGTGGACCGATACAGGCGAGGTCATTGTTGAAGGATCAAGGGTACAGGGATCGAATATCGTCAACATTATCCATGATCTGGTGAGAAAGTGGGACCGGCCCTCACCAACAGGATGGAAGCATATTAAAGCAAGACTACAACAAATAAATGTCTCAAAAACATTGATAGGAAATCTGAATAGGTTAAATGACTTGGAGCACAGCGCGAGCAACGATGAGCATGTCGACATTGGGCCTGTGGCCGACGTTTGGGATGACCAACAAAAGAATAACGGAACGCAACACATCGAGCATGTATTAAAAAGCAGTGTCCCACATACATTGAGGAATAAAGGTTTAAGTCCATATAATCTATTGAATGAGGACCTCATCATACAGTGGACCGATACAGGCGAGGTCATTGTTGAAGGATCAAGGGTACAGGGATCGAATATCGTCAACATTATCCATGATCTGGTGAGAAAGTGGGACCGGCCCTCACCAACAGGATGGAAGCATATTAAAGCAAGACTACAACAAATAAATGTCTCAAAAACATTGATAGGAAATCTGAATAGGTTAAATGACTTGGAGCAAGTCCCGCATGTGTCACAACTGAGTACGCCATCACCCCCAACAGTAGCAGCTCTGAAGAGGAGAAAGAAGAGACCAAACGACCAACCTTATCCACGTGTCTCTAGAATACGCAACTGGAGAAACTGTTTATGAATGGGGTGGATATGAAGTTAAAGCTCACCCGCACGAATCCTGAGATCTGCATAAATCTGGGGCCTGATCAAGAAGAGGGCGCAAAACCCGTTGTGATTCACATCATGGAAACATATCTGCGCGTACGGCGAGTGAAATTAAGTCCGCCGAAATATGTAGAAATTAAAAAAAAATTAATACACGCAACAGTAAAATACCCAATTAACAGAGCACAGATCAAACTATATACGGTGCCCGCAGGGTTGGCTGCGAAGCAGCTAGAAAACCTGGCCCTGGGAGTTTTACCTAAAAGGTTATTAATTGGAATGCAGGATCACGCTTCGACGAATCGAAAATATAAAAAGAGCGCCTTTAAATTCGAGAATTTCGGCCTTAAAAATATAACTCTATACGTCAATGGCGTTGCGTTGGGCGGGACTACGGATACGGACTACTCATCAGACGCTGTGTTCCCGCTTTGCGCGAGAGCTTATAGTAACCTGGCCCATATTGCTGGTGGCTGTGACGAGCTTGGGATTAGCATAACGTAGAAAGAATTTGTCGATCAATTTAACCTTTACCCGTTTGATATTACCTCCGACTTCTCTGCTAGTGTAAATACACACTTAAGTCCACAGCAAAATGAGAACATCTCAGTCAGATTGGAATTCGCCGACCCTATAGACGCACCTATTAGTGTACTAGTATACCTCGAATCACAAGCTCTAATAGAGCTCGACCGCTTCAAGAACGTTGTCACAGACTTTTAAAATGGACGCGAATACACTCCAGAGAGTAATGAAAAGTGACCGAGTCACACGCTCCAAATTTATCGGTGTTTGCGAAGAATGAAACATTGAAATTGCCAACTATGAGAGATTGGTGTAGTCTTATCGTCAATACGGACATTGTGGGGGGTAAGGGGATTCATTGGTTTGCAATCTATTTTAAAAATAGGGAAAGAATGTACTATTTTGATTCACTCGGTACTCAGCCCTGGAATGACCCTGTTGTCGTATAATTTATCGAACAGCTGCATGTCCCTGAAATTCTCTGAAATCCTTACCGTTTTCAAGGATATTTTAGTAATACTTGAAGCATGTACTGTCTTTCATTTCTCCTGCACATGTCACGTGGGAGGGGATTCATAAATTTTTAAAAATTATTCGATTTGTGCGAAACTGAGATGAATGATGAATTGATATGCAGACAGATAAAAAAAGGTACCCATTTGTGCGCATTCGCTGTATTGTCTAAAGTTTTACGTGTGTGTATATAATTTTAACTATATTGTGTAAAGTTTTACGTGTATATATATATATATATATATATATATATATATATATATATATATATATATATATATATAACTGTAAAATGTCTCCATTAATGTTAGTCTTATTTAATGGACGCTAGTTCTGTAAGCCGAATTGTACTAAAACATGCTTTCTACCATTTAATAAATTGAATGAAAATACAATGTGCATTATTCTTAACCACAAAAAGAAACTTACATTAGTTCCACGATGACCTGACATTCGTTGGACCGGATGTGAGCCAATACCTCGACCTCTGTATTCAGGTCACTGGGTTAGCTGCGCGATAAAGCCTCCATATCACCTTCGTTTATTTGCCTATCATGAAAGCTGTCCCGAAAAGTAGCTATAACAGGATCAAGTTCCGCATCGGTCCTTTAAGGAGAAATTAACATGATTAGTTCCTACTGAATCTTTTTTAATTAAAGTCCATTTTTTCACACGTCCATTTGTATTCAAAATCCTAGCTCAGTACAAATGCAAACTAGGCTATAAGTGAGGATACCCGCTAATGAAACATTTCCAATAAAATATGTATTATTACAACCACACCATATATATATATATATATATGCCGAAATAACCACGAACGTGACACAGAATAGACAATAATTAAGATTCTATTGTTTTTCACCAAAATACACACAGAGGAAATTATATATATATATATATATATATATATATATATATATATATATATATATATGAGAGAGAGAGTTGCAAGGCGTTACAAGTACAGTACTTTACAGCGCCGGAAATACTTTTATCCTAACTTTACATACTACGCAATGCCTACCATCACAGGTTCTCGAGCACAGGACCGTTGGAATTCTTTAAAGTTTTACTAATTCTAAAACCCTACCTGTAGAACTTTCTCTAAATTTATTAAAAGTAAATACCTGATAAACAAAATTTACTCTCTATATCAGTGGCACTCATTGCGCGGCTCGCGAGCCAAATGCGGCTCGTGATGGCCTTAGTAGCGGTTCTCGATGGATGCATGGAATGAGAGATAGAAATTTGGATATATTCAATATATATACGGGGCTCCAATAAACCTTAGCCCCCCCGCCCATGGCCTAAACTATTAGAGGTACAGTAAAACTAAACATACCTTACAAAAGATAATTTAATCCTGCATTTAATGAAAAACAATTAAAACTTGGTGTTCCCGCCATTGGCTTCCAAGACAGCCTGAATTCGCTTTGGGTAGCTTGCCAAAAGTGACGTGAATAGATCTTGATCGTTACGCAAATTTGCTAAAACAGTTTCAATGTGTTGCGTCATTATATCCTTCGAAAATCGATTTGCTGCAGGTTCTTGAAACAAGAGACATTCAACCTTGTCCTTTATAACTGATCCAATGTGTTCACAGACGTTCAGGTCAGGAGAATTTCCTGGCCATTCTTCATTTCCAAAGAAATCGATCTCATGGCTCCGCAACAACTGTTGAGTGGCTAATGCCTTAAAGCAGGGGGCCTTATCGTGCAGAAGTGTGACCTGATCGACATCCATAACATTGTTTGGGTTTCTTAGAAAAGGAATGACATGCTGGGATAGAAAAATATCACGAAAATACTGTCCATCCCAACTCTGACCATTTGGCTTCAGCACCCACATGAGCTTCTTTGCAGTGAACAAAACAAACACACCACACACCACACACGTCTGACTTTTTAATAATTCGCCATAATGTTTATTGTCATCGATTTCATCTGGTGTTGTGGCCCACACTCGATCATTTTGGTAGTTAGGCCGACGTGTTACGTAAACAAAAAACTCATCGGAGACAGCTAAATGCATGAAATCATCCACATCCCAACCTTCAAGATAATGGGCAAACTACATTCTGTCATCGATGTTAAGTTGAGGTTTTCTTGGCTTTGGAAGTTCATGCCAAGGCTTTAAACCAGTGATGCACAAACCCTGGCCCGCGGACCAAATGTGGCCCCCACGGGTCTTTTCAATTCACATTTTTCACATGAAAAGGGTAGCTACCCAAAGAAAAATCTGAAATTTTACCCCTGGTTATAAAAATGCATATTTATAAAAAATAGAATATCTATATATCTGGCCCCTACATATAAAACAGATGGTTGGTTTGGCCCTCACATCAAAAAAGTTTGTGCACCACTGCTTTAAACCTTGCCTATGACGGTACAGTCGAATGATCTCACCACTAACGATCTTTCCTCTCAACACTTCGATCTCTCTAGAAAGTTTAGCACAGCTGTTTTTCCGCATACGCGTACCGCTTTCAATGATGTCCTTTGTTTCCTGAGAGAGTGGCAAATTTGGGCGCCCAGATTTGGTTGTATCCATTTCACATTCATCCAAAGTTTTATTCCAATTTCTTTTGCCGAAGTCCTCACTTCTTCGCAACTTTTTGGCAACCCATGAACGTGTTATAAAGGTGGCTCCAGCATCACGAGCTTCCCGAAATGTTATTGCTCGTATGCGATCTATCACACGTTGCCTCTCCGAATCACCAATTAATTGAGAAGCCATTATATTATCACTTTATTAGCTAGAGTAATTTTAATACCTGCAATAAATAAAGAATTTTATATATTTTTATAATCACTAAAAACTATTTCGATATAAGTAAACATGTTACCTGCAAATGGGGGGCTAAGGTTTTTTGGAACCCCTTAGGATCGTCATCCAAAAGAACAGCTGATGAGCTGTGTAATATATATATATTTATATATATATATATATATATATATATATGTGTGTGTGTGTGTGTGTGTGTGCGCGCGCGTCTCTCTCGGTGTGTATGTTCTGAAGAAGTGGCTCCCTTAAAAAACTTAGTGAAAAACACTGCTCTATATACTTCATAGAATACATTAATTACAGAAAACCTAGCACAGTAACCTGGGGTAAACATGCAATTATAATAATCAACACGCAACTATCCTAACTGGGCTCAAAAGGAAGATTAGCTGTGTGTACTACGCACCGTCTGTCAGCACCGGGTCTCGAACCCAGGACCGCAGGCAATTCTTTAAAGTTTTGGTAATTCTGAAAACCCTACCTGTAGAACTTTCTATAAATTGTGATTGACTCATGGCGATATATTTCTGTAGTTACTCCTTGATAAATACAGCTGTTTTGGAATCCAGATGAAAATGCTCCCTTTTATATACGCGGTCGTCATTGTAACCACCCCCAATACCCGAATCGCGAGTTTCCTATTGGCCATCAGTGAAATTTGGGTGGGCCGTAACGTGTAAGCGTGACTTCTCACGAACCAGAGGTTCTGGGCTCGTTCTCAAGCTCCGCCCATTGGGCTGTAATTGGACGAGCCGCGAATCCTGGGGGCGTGTCATATATAACTTATCCAGTCCATAAATTTCTTTCAGAAATGAAACAGATTCGTAGAGAGAGAGAGAGAGAGAGAGAGAGAGAGAGAGAGAGAGAGAGAGAGAGAGAGAGGTTTTGCTCGGAAAATGAAATTTGTTTTTCTGAGGCGTCAAGCAAACTGACCAGGCGCGATCTGCCGCAATCTAAATTGCATCGAACTGTTGTGTTCTTCTAGAGTAGAAAACAATATTATTTATCAATTGTTTTATTATATATATATATATATATATATATATATATATATATATATTTGTCTTAAAGCTAAATTTATATTGAAACATTCTATTTGGGCGAAATACGTCAAATGAAATAGTTATCCCGAAATACAATCTATTTTTAATATAAAGTTATATTAATATTTTTTGTAATAAAGTTTAAAGATATATTGGAGTCTCAAAGATAAATTTATATTGAAACAGAATAACTGGATAAAAGGGAAAAATTAATAAGTTATCGCTAATTTAATTTCTATTTTTATTATAGTTATATTAATATTTTTGTAAGAATGTTTAAAGATATATTGGTGTCTTAAAGATAAATTTATACTGAAAAACAATAATTGGATAAAAGAGGAAAAATTAATAAGTTACCCCTAATTTAATTTCTATTTTGTTTTAAAACTCATATTAATGCCTTTTATGTTATAGTTTAAGGATAAAATTGTGTATTATGGCGAAAATTTGTTTTTGTATTAAACTTAGTTTATCTTATTCGATTTTTTGTTCAAAAGATCGCCTGCCAAATGTCAAATTCGCTTTGTGGTGTTCCACCACCACGATAAACTCAATGGAAAAACTATTGGCGTTGCCTCGGTCTACCCTTTGGCATTATAAACGTATTTGTTTATGTTTAATAGCTCTGTCTATTGGGTCGTGTTTAGAGACCTTGTCTGTCTACCAAGAGCTGGTAAGTAAAGCGGTGGTTCTGGTGCTGTGGTGGTGGTTGTGTAATATTGCTTTACCACCAATTGTCTAAGTTTCGACGCTTGGTTGTAGCCCTCATATCGGTTACGTGGTGCTGATGGGATGAGCTCCTAAAAGTCTATACTTAGACGATTGGTTGTAGCCCTCATCTCACCATGTGCTGTCCATGGGATGAGCTCCTAAAAGTCTATACTTAGACGATTGGTGGTGAAGTGGTGTTTTTTGTGTGGTGGTTGTGCTCGTATATATTTTGCTGTTCGGGCTTTGCATATATATATATATATATATATATATATATACCATATGTCCCACAAAAAAGTACACCCAACTTTAGATTGTACTAACTCCTCCAAAAATTGAGATATTTTGGATCTGTTTGTTTGATTTAATAGAGCAAATTATTCTTTGTTAACGTTCAAATTTATTCATGTTTAAACGATTTAGTGTTTAAGCATCTGCTTTTAACTGAAGGGTACAACAAAATGGATTGCGCAAAATTGGTCAATGAAAAAATAATGTGTGTGCTATCGATGTAATGAAAAGACAAATACATAATAATAGATACTTTAACATAATTTTAATAAGATACAAAGCAGATTTTTCTTTATTCCTTATTGCAAAAGTTATGCTTAGTTTCGTTTTCTTTCAACATGACCGCCATTCCTATCGATACAAGTCTGGAGTCGAGCTCTCATCGTCCCCATCACTCTTTTGATAAGATCTGGATTGTCTTTTAACAAGTTGATTTCAGCTGTGATGCGAGTCCTCAAATCATCTAAATTGATAGGTTGTGATGCAAATACTCTATTTTTCAAATGACCCCATAAAAAGTAATCACACGGGGTCAGGTCAGGGCTTCTGGGAGGCCATTCAATGTCATGGCCTGTAGCAATTACTCTTTGGTGGAAGACTTCCTGCAAGCGTTCCTTCACAATAACTCTCCTGTGAGCAGGAGCTCCGTCTTGCACCCACCAAATACGATTAAATCGGTTTCCATAAGTAATACATATTTGTGGAAGGATTTCTCGGTCTATCATTTCTAGGTAAGCTTCACCATTTAGATTACCATCGTAAAAGACCGGGCCAATTACCGCTCCATTACCGCACAGTCCTACCCAGAGAAACAGTTTTTGTCTAGAGTTATTCTTTTCGTAGATATGATTGTCAGGTGGATGATTTTTTGGTGCATACTGACGGCAGATTTGTCTGTTCACTAGACCATTCATAAAAAAGGCCGCCTCATCTCCAACCACTAATTGTTCCGTGAATCTTTCTGGTTTTTCAAGAAACCACTGGGCAAATCTTAAGCGGCGAGGTAGATCTCCTTCAATGAGTTGATGTCGAATTTCCATTCTGTATGGGTACAAATTCAAATCCTCACGAACTATTCGATGAAATGACATGCGTGAGAGTTCTGTACCATTTCGCCTGGTGGACACTTTTGTCTCTCTAACAAATGCCGAACATGCTGAATGTTCTCGTCTGTTCTTGCCGTCTTCGGATGGCCTGAACGTCCTTTGTTCAAATTGAGGACCGTTCCTTCTTCTTTGTATTTCCGAACATTCTTCAAAATTGTATGTTTAGTTGGAGAAGCTCTATCGGGAAACTGCAGTTCGAAGGTATTCTGAACTTGTTTTAAGCTTTTAGTTTGCAGATAAGTTGTGACCATGAGAACGCGCTGCCTTCGTGTAAACTGCATGATAAGGGTTTCAGTTATTTATAAATTTAGTAATTCAGATTCTTCACTTATATGTATGACTCGTATCTTAGATACAAAAGTTCGAATTATTTAAAAAAAATATTTGCAATATCCTTCGACGTAAAAAGTAGCACATTGGTTAAAGCAAGAGGAGCTATCTGGCTGGGAGAAATTATCATTCCGCGCAACCCATTTTGTTGTACCCTTCAGTTAAAAGCAGATGCTTAAACGCTAAATCGTTTAAACATGAATAAATCTGAACGTTAACAAAGAATAATTTCTATATTAAATCAAACAAACAGATCCAAAATATCAATTTTTGGAGGAGTTAGTACAATCTAAAGTTGGGTGTACTTTTTTGTGGGACATATGGTATATATATGGGAATGAACTCAGAATGGTTCCCTGAGGTTTTTTATGATACACACAGTCCGTGCATGGAACAAGGAACTCTTCTAGGATAACTAAATTCACTATAATCCGAATAAGTAATGCTAAATGACAAATACCGTAGTTTTTCTTTTTCATGATGCTCGCCCTACGTGGGCAAGGGGTCACTCGTAAAGAGGACCCAAAAATATAGCTTCCCTCACCAGCTATCTGCAAAGCAGATAGGATCCAGCTTTGGGACAGGATCTAGGGTTTAAAGCAGCCTAGCCCAGCTACATTTAGAACCTTAGTATAAGCAAAAGACTCGCTGCCTTCACGTCAGATTGAATACATCAAAGAAAAAGGGGTAACTATTATATCTTTAGCCAAAAAACAAAACTTCACCCTCAACTGGCAGAATTGAGCGTCCACTTTTCAAGGCAAATACATGTCCGTTTCAAGATGGGAATGAACTCAGAATGGTTCCCTGAGATTTTTTATGATACACACAGACCGTGCATGGAACAAGGAACTCTTCTGGGATAATTAAATCCACTATAGTCCGAATAAGTAATGGTAAATGACAACCTCAGGGAACCATTCTGAGTTCATTCCCATCTTGAAACGGACATGTTATGTGCCTTGAAAAGTGGACGCTCAATTCTGCCAGTTGAGGTTTAAGTTTTGGTTGTTGGCTAAAAATATAATAGTTACCTCTTTTTGTTTGATGTATTCAATCTGACGTGAAGGCAGCGAGTCTTTTGCTTATATTGAGGTTCTAAATGTAGCTGGGCTAGGCTGCTTTAAGCCCTAGATCCTCTCCTAAACCTGGATCCTATCTGCTTTGCAGATAGCTGGTGAGGGAAGCTATATTTTTGGGGCCTCTTTCGAGTGACCCGTTGCCCACGTCGGGCCAGCATCATGAAAAAGAAAAACTATGGTATTTGTCATTTACCATTACTTATTCGAACTATAGTGGATTTAATTATCCCAGAAGAGTTCCTTGTTCCATGCACGGTCTGTGTGTATCATATATATATATATATATATGTGTGTGTTTGTGGTAATAGGGGCTTTATGGGCTATAGTCGGGGAGTGTATGTGCGTTTGTTTGCGCTTTTAATTCGTTCGAAGATTATTAATATATACAGGCAATTTATGCCTTCTAAGCCAACTGGCTGATTAGGGCCTTATAAGACAGCGGGCGCTCGGGTGAATTCTCATTGAGCTTCTGCTTCTCGCAGAAGCTGGATGCTCTCTTCTTCTTCTCTCTCCCCTTCTCTTAGGTTAGGTATGTCTCCTTGGAGGGTGAAGCTGTAGTGATTACTTTATTTAATTATTATATTTACTTATTTCTTTATCGTTATTCTCATTATTCCGTTTTACTTCTAACATTAATCATTTTCTGTACACACGTTTCGCTAAAACTATATAAATATGCATTGGTAGCGCGGTCGAGCTAGCAGAAAACCGTTAGACTAATGCAAGGGGGAAGGGGGTTAATTAACACTCTAATTACACTTTTTATACTTTATTTAATTACCGAAATGACTTTTAATAAATGGGGGGACGCGAATGGGAATTTATTATATTTTAGTCGGAGAGTAATACGAAAGAATATTCCTACTTTAAACTACCTTGTCACACACAGAAAACGCCCTGCCCAGCTCTCGCTGTCCGAATGATTCGCGCATTTTTGGGTAACCCACTCTCTCGAGCCTATGTTCAGGCGTGCCAACTATTCCAATTTTACTATAATTTCAATTTAAATACAATAAACAAACATTATTTAGATTCTTAATTAGACATTAAAATAAACAAACATAATTTAGCGTAATTACATTTATTATTAAACATTATAATCTTTATTAAACAAATATTAATATTCTTAATTTATACATTACTACACTCGAATCACCCCCTTGAAAATAAGTTTTTCACTAGGAAAACTTATTAATATCGTTTAACAAATTTATTTATTTATTCAACAAAGTTATTTATTTTTCATTTTTTTTCTGTAACAAATTCAGGTTAGAGATAGATTACAAATAATTAGAATGACAAATTCCACACATCAGATATTTTGTATCATTATATAAAATCGAAAACAAGCTATAATTTTCACAACGTTTGCATAAAATAACATTTCATACTAATAATCAAATTTACAACCTGTACTGAATCTATAACATGCCAATAAAAATAACGGAAAATTTTCGTACAGTGGCTACACAAATTTCAAGTTCACAATCTATTCCAGCGATTCCTCATCAAAGATCGCTTTACATCTGAAACAATTATTTATATAGTTATACAGTTACTATCAGGGCAACATAGAAAAATAAGAAAAAAGTTTACATAAAATACTGACCAGAGCGCACATACTATTTCACGAAAAACAACAAATA
Organism: Bathynomus jamesi; assembly: GCA_023014485.1. Classification (NCBI taxonomy): domain Eukaryota; kingdom Metazoa; phylum Arthropoda; class Malacostraca; order Isopoda; family Cirolanidae; genus Bathynomus; species Bathynomus jamesi. The sequence goes on from JAJOZX010011553.1 coordinate 32,359, forward strand.
TGGGCAATAATCGCACCCTTTCACTTCTAATTTCATTACATAATAATCAGTACATCAATTTTGCTGGACGTTGTTTAGATCACAATCCGCAGGTAACAACGGACTTCAATTTTCAATCGCAGCTCTCCTGCTCACTTCGCTAGAATGCAAGGGATTGCATCAACATGCAACAGGTCAGCACGCTTTAGGTTGATTCCGCTCTCTCTCCAAATGGCGAAAAAAAAACAAGAGAGACGTCCAATTCTAAAAGGATCAGGGGGGAGATATACTGAAAGCGGGACCACGCACCGGAATTGGACGGAATTTGCAATTCTAGAAGTCGATGAAGAAACTCGCCTGTCTCATCTCAACTTTTGTCGGTGAACGCTGCTCTTCCTACGTCCTGCTGAGAGGTTCTCTCACTGGCAATAATCAAACGATCACTTCGCCGTAGGCCGTTTCGCAACGAACCTACTGTATGTCTGTATGGACAGTACAGCCTTAGACACCCGTTCAAGCTCTCGTGGCTTGCCTACCGCGTGCTAAAACACATATTTAGCGAAACATCGAGCAGCGTAACCAGTACTGCTCGAAAAATACCAGTAGACCATCGAAACTGTCCTGTGCCAAGTCCCTGCACATTCGGTTTCTCTTCTCTCTCTCTTCCGAAATGTCCTGCGCCAATCTCTGCGCATTCGGTTCTCTTCTCTACTCTTCCGAAACCGTCCTGCGCCAAGTCCTTGCGCATTTCGGTTTCTCTTCTCTCTCTCTCATCATTGGTGATCGATCACCTATCCGGTCGACTAACTCATAAATGGAATTTGAATCCAACTTAGTTGCCTCCAAATCGAGCCTCTCGAAATTTAATAAAAAAAAGTTATTCGAAACATTTTTCTGTACTGCTTATCATTTCATATTTAATTTACCAAATTTTCTCGACAGTTCATTTCGAAACAATAACTACAAACTTGCTCTGGCCAAATTGAAGGAAAAAACTATTACAAATTTTACAGAATTTACAAAATTTTAATCACAGCCTAACTACCAATAAGGTCACTTATGGCAGTTACATCGGAGATAAAAAAATTCATGAAACGAACGAAACAAAACTGTACAGTATAAACATAAAAGCGCCCATACATAGTAACCGTTATTATAATTTAACAAATATTATTGTTCAAACTACCGTCGGAAATCACATCGATACATTTAAATACGAGACAAAAATGAACCCCAGAAACTTCATGTCATCAATTCTTTGAAACTCACAAACCCCTCTTACACTTTGGGGGGGGGGGCACACTATAGACGCCACAAAAACGTTACTGGCTATCTAAGAAGGCACCATTTCCGGGTGAACACTCGAGCCAATGTTTCAACTGCATTAGTAAACCCGACTGAAGTTTTAAACAATAACAATTTTCCAAAACAGTTATTAAAAAAATTAAAAAAATTTAAATATTACTAACGAAATTATTTTAATACATTAATTTCAACTCGAAAAGCTAAATTTCATAGGAATCCAACTCGTAATTCACAATTTGCATCTCAGCGACAACTCTCTCCTTCAACAGAACCCAGTATGGTTTGCAAATTACACAAATCCTATAATTTATCGTTTCCAATTGAAACTACAAATTTACATCGTTATTTTAAATAAGAACAAACAATATGAACTCAAAATTACACGCAACCTACTATGTAAACAAAACAAAAAACAACACAATCATTTTATAATAAGCGTGTTCGCTTTTGTTTGTAAGCGAACTTCTATAAAAATATTCCTAACCGAATGAAACTGCATTACATCCTGACATAATTTTGTAATGTTGTCTATGCAAACACGCGAACGTAAAAAAAAGGAATTTTTTTTTAATTTTTAATATCCAAATTAAAATGTCAACCCAAAACCCTTTATCGCAATAAAATCTAAATTCAGAATAAAAAAATTTAACCATTGTCATTGAACTGGAAGAAAAATAAATAAAAATCGGCCCACCTATAAAAATAAAAATGAATGAATTTATAAAAAGTGAAAAAAAAAGACATTAATATATCAAAAGAATTTACTACACCAATTTCTGTATTTCAAAATAAAAATTTAGAATAATTTGCAGATTTATAGTTAATAAATTCAACGTTACGCGTGAAAATAACAATTAAGAATTTAATTCATAACATGTGTGCTTATTAAGGAAAGTCCTATGATTATTTATGTTGAATCAATTAAAATTTTGTTAAATAACTATTCAAGAAACTATTATAATAATTTAAAAGATACTATAATTTAATACTCAATACACATATACAATAGTGATAACCAATATTCGAACAATATTTAACGATAGGCCTACAAGAAATCTTTCTTTAGTACACCACAGCAGTCATCTTACAAAATATCAGTCGGAATTGTTTTGAAAATGAACGAAAGGAAAAAATAGACAAATCAGCCTACCTATAAAATTTTATGAGTATATAAATATATATAATTATATATATAATTAATATATACGTATAAGTTAATATGTAAGTATATAATTAATGAGTGTATAAAAAAAATCCAAAAAACAAATTAAATTATCGAAAATTTTAAGACAATTTTTCTATTTCAATTAAACCAATTTAGCTTATTTTCAAGTCTCACACAATCCTATACGGCAAGCATAATAAACTTAAACAGTCCGAATTAAACCAGTTTAAACGAGTATTTTTGAGATTTATCTTTCGACTGACACTTAAAAATTAACTTATCGTCTAAAGCGAAGCAACCTTAAAATTATTTTCTTATGGCGAGGGCAAGGTGAGACGAGTATAGTAATTGCAATGATAGTAATGATTTGTAATTCGCCATCGCCCTAAAGTTAAATCCCCAAAAGCTCGAAAGTTAAATTGATTAAGCCTACCATTATATACATCCAATCAAAAAATAATCTTCAAACTCTACTAATGAATCCTGGAAAATTGTTACATGTTCATTAATCTCTTACAATACTGTACTATATATATATATATATATATATATATATATATATATATATATATATATTATATATATATTCATTGCCTAAAAGTGCATTACGATTTTACGCTCAACCATTTTTAAACTTTATCGTATGAAAATGTGTCACAATCTATTTAAACAACTAAAATCATTGAATTAATATTTATTTATTAATCATTATTATTATTATTATTATTATTACAATCATTACTAATTCTAAAATTTTAAACACAAACATAGGCTGCTTTAAGACAAGAGTCAAAGTGGAAAAGACAAGAGAAGAAACGAAAAGAAACGAAACGAGCCACTCAGACAGCACGATCAATTTTGAAATATTTCCTCTCCGACGGACCGAACGAAATTTAAAGGACTAACGGCTCAAGACGGTATATTTTAATAATCGAAACAGAATATTCATTAATGCTACAAGCTATTATATCGGGCCGGAAGAATTTTAATCGAAATAATAGTCACGTGGGTAGGCCTATAAAATTTATAGTGTAGGCTCCACCGCTAAGCCACCAGAATGTAGTGTTTACTTTATTTAATTATTATATTTACTTATTTCTTTATCTTTATTCTCATTATTCCGTTTTACTTCTAACATTAATCATTTTCTGTACACACGTTTCGCTAAAACTATATAAATATTCATTGGTAGCGCGGTCAAGCTAGCAGAAAACCGTTAGACTAATGCAAGGGGGAAGGGGGTTAATTAACACTCTAATTACACTTTTTATACTTTATTTAATTACCGAAATGACTTTTAATAAATGGGGGGACGCGAATGGGAATTTATTATAATATTTTAGTCGGAGAGTAATACGAAAGAATATTCCTACTTTAAACTACCTTGTCACACACAGAAAACGCCCTGCCCAGCTCTCGCTGTCCGAATGATTCGCGCATTTTTGGGTAATCCACTCTCTCGAGCCTATGTTCAGGCGTGCCAACTATTCCAATTTTACTATAATTTCAATTTAAATTCAATAAACAAACATTATTTAGATTCTTAATTAGACATTAAAATAAACAAACATAATTTAGCGTAATTACATTTATTATTAAACATTATAATCTTTATTGAACAAAAATTATTATTCTTAATTTATACATTACTACAAAGCCGTCCCATCCTCTTCCCCAAAGACCTCCTCCTTTCCCTCTCTTAGGTTAAGGTTACCTCTTTGGGGGGTGAGGCCGTCCCAGCTTCTCCCCCAAAGAGGTTAGGTGTTTTCCTTTGGGGTGGTGAGGCCGGCCCAGCTTATCCCCCAAAGACCCTCTTCCTTTCTCTCCCTCTCTTAGGTTAGGTATACCCCTTTGGGGGGTGAGGCCGTCCCATCTCCTCCCCCAAAGAGGTTAGGTGAACTCCCCCCAACCTGCTGGGGAGTTCCCCTTCATTGCAGCTTGGGGGATAACCCCTCTCCCCTTGTTGTATAACCCCTCCCCCTTTGCAGCATTGACCTGTTGCAAGACCTTCCCCTTGTTGCTAACATCTTGCAACATTGATCAACATTTGCAATTGCATTGCACTCTAACCTTTTGCGGTCATACTACTCCCATTTCACGAAGGTCAAGCTTGTCGCCCCTCCTCTCGAGCTGGCCTGGTGAAGTTGTGAGTTGGTTTCTTATACTCTCCACCTCACATAGCCAGGTACGCCCGGCTCATCGGGGATTGTTCTGAGCCAGACGTCTAGTCTTCTTTTGAAGATGTCCACTGTAACCCCACTCGTGTTTCTTAGGTCTTTGGGCAGCTGATTAAACAGTTTTGGTCCTCTCACAACAAAACTATTTTCTTTCAGCCTTTAATTTGGGAACACGACACAGTCTTCCTTTTCTACTTTCCACTGTTGTTTGGGGAGTTATAGGGTTCAGAGTAAGATTAGGGACTAGTTTCTCCATTATTTTCCAAGTGTAAATAATAGTGTATCTCTCTCTCCTCCTTTCCAATGAATATAGGTTTAATTCGCGTAACTTTTCCCAGTAATTTAGTTCTTTGCACCTCTTGATCTTGGCTGTGAAGCTTCTCTGAATCCCTTCTAGTTGTCTAATGTCTTCTTTTTTATATGGGCATGTTAGGACCGAGCAGTATTCCAACTTGGGTATGATCATTGTTTTCAGTAGAGGAATCATTATATTCCTATCCCTTCGTTTAAAGGTTCTCAGTATCTGCCCCGTGGAGCACCGACAATTCAGCGCAGGACAATTCAGCGCAAAGACAATTCAGCGCAAATACAATTCAGCGCAAGACAATTCAGCGCCGACAATTCAGCGCCGACAATTCAGCGCCGACAATTCAGCGCAAGTCAGTACAGTTAAAAGTTTAGTTAAAATAATAAAAAATAAATCGCAATAAATAAAAATTGGGTCTGTATCGAAGGAGTGACATTTCAAAGGAGTGACATAACAAAGGAGTGACATAAATACCGTAACGAAGGAGTGACATAACGAAGGAGTGACAAATCGGAGATAAAATTCAAAGGAGTATAATTATTAAAATTTTATTTAAAAAAACAAAATTTGTTAGAATTGTTAAAATTAAGATTTTATTTCAAAAACTAGAAACCTAACCTAACCTAACCTAACCTAACCGTTGCAAGCCTCTCTTCCCTCTGGATTTGTTCTTTCTTCTTCTTTGTTGGTATTTTCGCGCTGAATTGTCTTGCTCTGAATTGTCTTGCGCTGAATTGTCTTGCGCTGAATTGTCTTGCGCTGAATTGTCTTGCGCTGAATTGTCTTTGCGCTGAATTGTGTTGCGCTGAATTGTCGGCGCTGAATTGTCCTGCGCTGAATTGTCGGGTCACGCTGCCCCGTTACTCTCTTTGCTCTGTTTACTGCTATCTTATTTTGTGTTTCAAATTTCGCATCATCAGTCATTACAACCCCTAAGTCTTTTGCTTTAGAATTTCTCTGAATTTCTTGTCCATTTGGGTTATAATATTCAATGGATTTTAGGTCCTCCCTTTTTCCGTACTGTAACAGCTGAAATTTCTCAGTGTTAAACTTCATATTGTTGTCTTCCGTCCACTTGTAGATTCTGTTCATGTCTGTTTGTAGAGATCCTATATCTTCTGGGTTTCTTATTTTTCTACTGATCTTTGTGTCATCCGCAAAGGATGTTACTGTGCTGTCTCTGGTAACGTCCTCATCTGTGTCAGTTAGCATGATTATGAAGCGTAGTGGAGCTAATATTGTTTCTTGTGGTACTGAGCTGAGGACCTCTGATTCTGATGAAGATGCTCCTTGTACTGTAACGACTTGCCGCCGCTCATTAAGTAAATTACATATCCATTTTCCTACTTTTCCTGTTATTCCCATATACTTCAGTTTATATATTATGATTCCATGGTCACACTTGTTGAACGCTTTGGCAAAGTCTGTGTATCATCATAGTTTTCATTATTTTCAGGTGCATCAATAATGTTGTTGTAGTGTTCCATTAGTTGTGATAGGCATGATCTGCCTGACCGAAACCCATGTTGGTTATCATTGAATTTTTTCTGAGTTTCCAAAAAGTCATAGATTTTCTGTCGAACTATTCTTTCAAATATTTTAGTGAGATGAGATGTAAGCGACACTGGCCTATAGTTTTTGGCCTGGGATCGATCTCCTCCTTTATATATTGGGACTATGTTCGCGCTCTTCAGGATGCCCGGTATTTCTCCCGTGTCTAGTGATCGTCTCCATATCCAATATCGGGGCTCAGTGATTGCATTCTTGCAGTTTTTGATCAGTGTGGCATTCCATTTGTCCAGTCCTGCCGCTGAGTGCGCTTTCAGTTTCCCTGGCTTATGTAATATTATTTGTCGTAAAGTCGAAGTCCGTTATACTTTCCCCTTGTAGTTCTTCTTCAAAGAACGCGTTTCTATCGTATATCAGTTTGTCAGTTTTTAGGATACTGAACGATGATTCATACTGAGCTCTTAATATTTCAAATATTTCTGTTAGATCATCAGATAAAGCACTGGCTTCATTTTTCAAAGGTCCGATAGTCGCATGGTTTTTCGACTTCCTTTTTGCAAAAATTATAGAATTACTTTGAGTTAACCTTCATCACCTCCATAGCGTCGCCTTCTTTTCTGTATGCTTCTCAATTAGTTCCTGTATGACGCAATGGATACTCTGCAGTTTATCATTTAATATTTTTCTGATGTTATCTTTACAGTAACTTAATTTTGCAGTCACTCTTTTTCTCTTTTGGAATAATGCCCTCTTTTGTCTCTCGAACTGCCTTCTCTCCCCGTTGTTGTATTTTTGGGACATGTCTTTCCACAATTTCCAGCGTCTTCTCCTCTAAGGTCGTTAGCATCTCTCCGTTGTCTTGGCCTCGAAGATGGATTTCCATCTATTACTTCCATGCTGGATGCAACATCTTCCCAGTTTATAGTTTTGGAGTGAAAATAAAAAATTTCGAATTTGCTTCTTTCTGTTGTTCGTGTTCTTTCCTTTCTTGCTGCTTTTTATATTGGTTGTTATTTCACTAATGTTGTTATCCGATACTATAGTTGGGGATATTTCTACATTGTCAATTAGATTGCTGTTGTTTGTGACACGAAGTCTAGGCAGTTATTTTTTCTTGTGTTTTCTGTTATTCTTGTGTTAACATAAATTCATCAGCCAGAACTAGTATCATTTTTACCTGCTCCTGGTCTTCCTGTGTGACCCCTTGTCCTGGTGTACACATATATTTTTTCCTATCCTTTTATATTTCATGAATGGAAAATTAAAATCACCGCAAAGAAAATATTTGGGGTTGGGAAGTGTAGATCTTTTACCCAGTTTCTTACCTCCGTAATGGAATCAGAGAATTTGAGGTTGACGTGTTCGGAGGTTTTTACATTACAATTAGCACCATATTTAATTTTTCAACGTTTGCTGCTACACATTCTACGTAGCTGTTTGAGGTATTTATAGTCATTTCTGCCATATGCCTTTCGCGTTTGTAAATAGCACATCCCCTTTACGTCTCACTGTTCTGTCGGCTGGAGGATGTTATAGTGTCAATTTTTATTTCTTTTTTATCAATACAGAACTCACAGTGTTCAAAGTTCGCCTGGCAGTCCTTTAGATGGGTTTCCGTGAGGTATGCAAAGTCTGCTCCGGTTTCTTGCACGAGTCCTTTCAGGTATAAAACTTTGTCGGGGAATGATTGTGATTTAAGGCCCTGAATGTTGGGCTAGGATTATTTTTATTTTTTCTCTATCATTTTCACATACATTCGATTCGTTTTCCAATAGTGGTGCGGTTTCGTTGTCTTGTGGTCCTCCGAAAATTTGCCTCTCTATCTTTGCCGGTACTTGTTGTCTCGATAACGCATAAAGTGGCTTTGTGCGTGCCTTCTGTCTGGCTCTCGGATTCCTATATTTGTCAGCTGACTTTGTATTTGCTGGATAGTATTCAGCAGCTGAATTGTGTTGGCTACGTCTAAAAATTTGTAGCCCTCTTTGATGTTCGTTTTTTTGTTCACTGTTGCGTTCCTTTGAGTGGGGTAGTAATTCGACTTCTCTCTCTCCACCCGAATTGTCAGTGGGACATTTCCAGCCTCTTGTCTCCTCATTTACACTCCTTTTCTGTAACACTCGAATTCGCTTTTCCATTTCTTTAAATACCGCAAAAGAGTTTACAGTCTGCGTACATGCGGCACACAGAAATGTGACTCCTGCGATCTCTTTAGCGTTCGAGACGAGGGATATTTTCCTATCATCCCAATTCATGCAGATAAAGTTGTGCATTTTTGACAGAAATCGCATCTCATTCCTGCCTTCTCCGTTGTTTCCAGATTACACAAATTGCAGATTAAGTGAGAATTTGGACCCATGGTCATGCTTCATTAATTATTGTAAAAAGAAATACACACACAAATTATTTATTTATTTATTTATTTTCCACTTCCTTTCTCTTTCCTTTCCTTTCGATGGTCGCGAGGGTTTTCTGACCTTTGCGTTTTATGACCTTTTTCCTGCCTTGTTTCAAAAATTTCTCAAATGCCAACCTTATTACGGTTTAAATACTGTATATACGTTAAACTAGTGATAATTTATGTCAACTGTATTGCACTTTCTTACTTGTAATGAATTTCACTTTATAATTCTATGCACGGATTCAGTGATATTTTATACACTTTCGGATGTAAACAAAATAAATCGCTGAGTAGTTTATTCCCTTTATATATATATATATACACACATATATGATACACAAAGACCGTGCATGGAACAAGGAACTCTTCTGGGATAATTAAATCCACTATAGTCCGAATAAGTAATAGTAAATGACAAATACCATAGTTTTTCTTTTTCATGATGCTAGCCCGACGTGGGCAACGGGTCACTCGCAAAGAGGTCCCATAAATATAGCTTCCCTCACCAGCTATCTGCAAAGCAGACAGGATCCAGCTTTGGGACATGGATCTAGGGTTTAAAGCAGCCTAGCTCTGCTACATTTGGAACCTCAATATAACCAAAAGACTCGCTGCCTTCACGTCAGATTGAATACATAAAAAAAAGGGGTAACTATTATATTTTTAGCCAAAAAACAAAACTTAAACCTCAATTGGCAGAATTGAGCGTCCACTTTTCAAGGCACATAACATGTCCGTTTCAAGATGGGAATGAACTCAGAATGGTCCCCTCAGTTTTTTATGATACACACAGACCGTGCATGGAACAAGGAACTCTTCTGGGATAATTAAATCCACTATAGTCCAAATAAGTATTGGTAAATGACAAATACCATAGTTTTTCTTTTTCATGATGCTATTCCGACGTGGGCAACGGGTCACTCGCAAAGAGGTCTCATAAATATAACTTCCCTCACCAGCTATCTGCAAAGCAGACAGGATCCAGCTTTGGGACAGGATCTAGGGTTTAAAGCAGCCTAGCCCAGCTATATTTAGAACCTTAGTATAAGCAAAAAACTCGCTGCCTTCACGTCAGATTGAATACATCAAAGAAAAAGGGGTAACTATTATATTTTTAGCCAAAAAACAAAACTTAAACCTCAATTGGCAGAATTGAGCGTCCACTTTTCAAGGCACATAGCAGATAGCTGGTGAGGGAAGCTATATTTATGGGACCTCTTTGCGAGTGACCCGTTGCCCACGTCGGGCTAGCATCATGAAAAAGAAAAACAATGGTATTTGTCATTTACCATTACTTACTCGGACTATAGTGGATTTAATTATCCCAGAAGAGTTCCTTGTTCCACACACGGTCTGTGTGTATCATAAAAACTCAGGGGACCATTCTGAGTTCATTCTCATACACATATACACACACACACACACACACACATATATATATATATATATATATATATATATATATATATATATATACATATATATACATATATACATATATATATATATATATATACAGTATATATATATATATATATATACTATTATACATATATACATACACATATATATATACACACATACATATATATACATATACACACACACATATATATATATACACACACATATATATATATATATACACACACACACACATATATATATATATATATACATATAAGCAACAACCACAGGGAAAAGGAAACACAAAGTCCGAGCGCTTTCGTGATATATTCACATTATCAAGGAGGAACAGAAAATAGACAGAGATTACAAAGTAAATGAGTTAAATAGACAAGCAAAAAATTCACAATCGGCACCTCAAATTAAAGGCCTTAAAGCCCTCTAAAGATTTTTTCAATTGATAACATAATCTGTAGGCTGCTAAATTACTAAATATGTATATAGATGAAATTAGACAAAAAAAAAACCAATACAGAGAACAAAAATTATTATAATGGTTATTAACACTAATATTTAATTAAAGCAGGCAATTAATTGGCAAGAATTTAATGAAAAACAAATAGATAACGTAGATAACAAATAGATAACATAATCTGTAGGCTGCTAAATTACTAAATATAAAAAGACTATATAGATGAAATTAGACAAAACACCAGTACAGAAAACAAAAATTATTATAATGGTTATTAACACTAATATTTAATTAAAGCAGGAAATTAAATGGCCAGAAATTAATGAAAACAAAGGGAATGGTGCCATCGTCTTACAGAATATTACAAAAATTTTCTACAAACAGTCTGGAAAAGTTGTTTTCCCAAAAGCAACCCAGTTGAAAAGTCCAATAAACCCCCAGCAACCAAAGATTATACACGAAAGAAATATTACAATTAAAATAGACACATAAGAATGTTAACAGTTCTTACAATAATATTTATTTATTTAACCAGGGCAAACCATTAAGGGGGCAAGAATGCAGTCAAGAAAACAGTAGGCCCTTCTTGACTGCATTCTTGCCCCCTTAATGGTTTGCCCTGGTTAAATAAATAAATATTATTGTAAGAACTGTTGACATTCTTATGTGTCTATTTTAATTGTAATATTTCTTTCGTGTATAATCTTTGGTTGCTGGGGGGTTTATTGGACTTTTCAACTGGGTTGCTTTTGGGAAAACAACTTTTCCAGACTGTTTGTAGAAAAATTTTGTAATATTCTGTAAGACGATGGCCCATTCCCTTTGTTTTCATTAATTTCTGGCCATTTAATTTCCTGCTTTAATTAAATATTAGTGTTAATAACCATTATAATAATTTTTGTTTTCTGTACTGGTGTTTTGTCTAATTTCATCTATGTAGTCTTTTTATATTTAGTAATTTAGCAGCCTACAGATTATGTTATCTATTTGTTATCTACGTTATCTATTTGTTTTTCATTAAATTCTTGCCAATTAATTGCCTGTGTTGGTTTACGTCGTCGTCGTTGGCCTAGGCAAGCTACGGCTTGGGACCGTAGCGCATCTATCCGGTATAGGTTAACCTGGATGATGTAGCCATAAGCACTGCCGCTAGTTAAATGCCAACCAGTGATTATCTCACTAGCCGTATTGAGTCCGTTAGGCGAAACTGCGACAGTACCAAAGGTGGAAAATATAACCATTGGTTTTCTATTATTTATTTGCAAATGGACATGGTATTAGATTAAAATAAATATTTGAATATAAATAATTAACTGACAATTGTGATATATAATTAATTATGTTTACATACAATAAAAATATAGTATACATAAAATTAGTATTAATGTGGTTCACAATTGAATTATAATGGGGTAACTAATTTAAAATGAATTTATAACTATTCCGAAATTCAAGACGGTAAAATTAACATTTATCTTGAAACTAAAATAAGAGTATTCACTACACACTCCCCCACCAGAGAGGAAGTTCAAAGAGTTCCGAACGACACTGATTTCCTCTGGACCTTTTGGTAGCTACATGTACCTCACTTAAGGTTGATTCCAAAAACGCAGGCTTAAGACGATCGATAGAAACCTTGTCGACCTTGGAACCGCGCTGGATGAGGAATGATTTGCGCGTACGTCGGAGAACTTCATAGGGTCCGTCATATGGACATTGGAGAGGCCGTTTTGGGACAGGTACACGAACGAAAACGTGGGTGCAAGATTGGAGGGCTGGGGAAACAAAGATGTTCTGTTGGCTAGTCAAACGAGGGGGAACAGGCTGAAGGGACTGCATGTGAGAGGAAAGTGTTTGAGCGAATTCCGTAGGATCACATGACTTATCCCCTGCAGTGAAGTAGCCACCTGGTAGCCGCAGTGTTGTTCCATAGACTAGTTCAGCCGCTGTAGTCTTCAGATCACTCTTAAATGCAGAGCGAATACCAAGCAACACGAGTGGAAGCTTATCCATCCAATGGGAGTCTTCGTGACACATAAGGGATGACTTCAGCTGGCGATGGAAGCGTTCGACGAGGCCGTTAGCTTGCGGATGATACGCACAGGTATGCGCATGTACTGTACCCAACAAGCTGGTAAACTTCTTCCAAAGCGAAGACTCAATTGGCGACCTTGGTCAGTGATGACTTTTGTCGGCAATCCAAATCTTGATACCCATCCATGAAGAAAGGCTCTTGCAACAGTGTCCGCTTGGATATCAGGAAGTGGGATGGCTTCAGGCCATCTGGAAAAGCGGTCGAGACAGGTGAGCAGATAACGTTGGCCTTGAATCACTGGAAGAGGGCCAACAATGTCTACATGAATTACCTCAAATCGCTGGGATGGGGGCGGAAATGCGTCAAAGGGGGACCTGGTGTGCCTTTGGACTTTGGCACGCTGGCAGGCAAGGCACGTTTTGGTCCAGTGTTTGACATCCTTCCGCATCGAGGGCCAAACAAAGCGAGAGGTAACCAGGTGTTGCGAAGCACGGATACCAGGATGGGAGGGCTTATGAAGATCCGTGAAGACTGCTTTTCTGTGACATGGAGGGACATAAGGGCGAATAGCAGCTGTTGATACGTCGCAATAGAGGGGCACAGACAATCCTGGCATACTCATTTTCTTGAGGGAAAGTGAGTGAGTGGAGTCTTCTCTGAGCAGGTCTTGTAGTTCCGTATCCTTATCTTGATCCTGTGCAATAGCATTCCACAGTGTAGAGCTGAGGGTAACAGAAGTAATCTCTATTCTTGAAAGTGCATCCGCTGGAGTGTTCAAGACACCTTTGATGTGGCGGATATCTGTGGTAAATTGCGAGATATAATCGAGTTGCCTGATGACTCTGGGAGAGTGGTTACAGCTGTTTTTATTGAAGACAGTGACCAAAGGTTTGTGGTCGGTAAAAACACAAAACTCTCGGCCTTCAAGGAAATGTTGAAAATGCTTCACGTTTAAGTAAATAGCAAGAAGTTCACGTCCGAAAGCACTATAACGCGTTTGGGCTGGCTGCAGCTTTTTCGAGTAAAACGCGATGGGTGCTTGTTGACCGTTAATGGTTTTGTTCCAACACACCACCGATCGCAACATCTGATGCATCGACCGTCAGAGTTAGGGGGGCATCACTGATAGGAAATGACAGAGACAATGACTATTGATAGCATTTTTGGCATTGTCGAACGCCTGTAAACTATCGCTACACCATACCAATTTCGTTACCTTGCGTTTGTGTGTGATCATAGCGTGTAGAGGAGCAAGAACACTAGCACAGTTTTTAATGAACTTGTGGTAATAATTTACCAAACCTAGAAACCGACGTAACTCACGCTGATTATTTGGCATAGGGTAATTGTTTATCACTTCACACTTGTCCTGAAGGGGGTAATTCCGTGCTGCGAAATCGTGTGACCAAGAATTCCAAGGTTGGCTGTGCAAACACACACTTAGATGCATTAATAGTAACACCGTATTGTTCTAAGCGTTGAAAAGGAGTGAAAGATGTTCCTTATGTTCCTCGTCCGTTGAGCTGGCCACAAGCAAATCATCGATGTAGGCATAAACAAAGTCTAAGCCTCTGGTGACCTCATCTATAAACCTCTGAAAGGTTTGCGCAGCATTCCGTAGCCCGAACGGCATCTTCACAAATTCGAATAACCCAAATGTGTACAAACTGCAGTCTTGGGAATATCCGAAGGCTCTACGGGAATGTGGTGGAAAGCCTTAACGAGATCTATTTTACTGAAGATAGATTTGCCGTGGAGAAGAGAAGTAAAGTCTTGGACATTTGGTACCGGATATCGGTCCGGGATGGTTGTCGAATTCAAAAACCGGTAATCTCCACATGGTCTCCAGTCTCCTGACTTCTTCTGGACCAGGTGTAGGGGAGAGGACCAACTGCTTTTAGAAGGTCTTATTATCCCAAGATCCATCATAAGCTGGAATTCCGATTTGGCAGCTTTCAGTTTGTCCGGGGCAAGACGTCTGGGTTTTGCAAACACAGGGGGACCTTTTGTTGTAATGTGATGGGTAATGGTGTGCTTAATGGTATCACCCATCTGCATCGGTTGAAGAATTCCTGGATATATCGCTGGAAAAGGCACTGGTACATGGAATTAGGGGGAACGAGGGAAAGTGCAGAGTTCGAGGCGTCCGGAAGGGCAACCTGTTTGGCAAGAACAGAAAGCAGTGTGGCCTGGTCGCATAAGCGTCGCTTGTCAAGATCCACCAGGAGTTTGAAATGCTGGAGGAAGTCAGCGCCGATTATGGGATGCCGCACTTGAGCACAGATGAAAATCCACTTGAAGGATCGGTGAAGGCCCAAGTTTAGTTCACAGCGACTGAGTACCGTACGTGGGTATGCGTGAACCGTTAGCAGCGTATAGAGGCGGAGATTCCGAGTGCGTATGACCAGATTTTTGAGGGAATACACTGACTGACGCTCCGGTATCGACCAAGAAATTGACACCAGAGTTCCTGTCCTTTATGAATAACAGGTTGGCAGTGCGAGTACTAGACGCCATTAGGACTCGCTGCTGGGGTTTTCCGACGAAAAATTGCAAGGGGAGATGCACTTCCTAGCCTTCTTTCCAAATTTCGAGTGGTAGAAGCAGATCTTCGTTCTTCCGGAACTCGAACGATGCCTCTTCGTAAATCTTGACCGAGAATGGCTTCTTTGCCGTTGATTTTGTAGCAGAGAACAAACGTGGTTGAGTTGTTGACTTAACTCTTCACTTTCAACTCCAGTTCCGATTGTGTGTTCACGTTGTTGACCGGAGCTGTGTCAATCTCCACTACTTTGTCGGCAGTTTCTGCTAGTTTATCAACTGGAGTAGCAGGATCCATAGTGGCCAAGACACGCTGAGCTGATGGAGGAAGTTTCTGCAAGAACAACTGTCTAAAGATGTCCTTATCGAAGGTTTGTGCGCGTTCGCCTAGAGCGCACTGCATAGCCCTCAGCATTTGAGTGGGCTTACGGTCTCCAAGTTCTTCTTTTGAGATTAACTGATGTAGTTTCTCACGCTCGGAGACAGTGGTGCGGCACAGGATGGCAGACTTCAGATCGTTGTATGGGTCCTCACTCGTGGAAGTAGACACGATGACGTCACGGACTTCAGAGATGATGCTCGCTGGTAGAGAGGACAAAACATGATCGTATTTCGTCCTGCTAGCGGTGATCCTTCCCAAGTTGAATTGTGATTCCACTTGGTGGAACCAAATAAATGGATCACCCGGCCAGAAGACGGGGAGCTTTACGCTCAAGTGGGAGATGGCACCAGCGTCGTCAGGCATCTTCTCCTATGCTTGCTGACGTACAAGCAAGACGACAAGTTACCAACGAAGGAGTGGAGGTTGAGACGAGCGCAGGCACAGAGCGCACGGGCAGGGGTGAGGGGCAGAGGGCACGAGCGACATTACAGTCTGGTCCTAGTCGCTCGGGTGAAGGGGGTGATGGGCACGAACGACGTTACAGTCTGGTCCTAGTCGCTCGGGTGAAGGGGGTGATGGGCACGAACGACATTACAGTCTAGTCCTAGTCGTTCGGGTAAAAGGGGTAATCCAGCTCCGGGGTCACCAATTGTTGGTTTACGTCGTCGTCGTCGGCCTAGGCAAGCTACGGCTTGGGACCGTAGCGCATCTATCCGGTATAGGTTAACCTGGATGATGTAGCCATAAGCACTGCCGCTAGTTAAGTGCCAACCAGTGATTATCTCACTAGCCGTATTGAGTCCGTTAGGCGAAACTGCGACAGTACCAAAGGTGGAAAATATAACCTTGGTTTTCTATTATTTATTTGTAAAATGGACATGGTATTAGATTAAAATAAATATTTGAATATAAATAATTAACTGACAATTGTGATATATAATTAATTATGTTTACATACAATAAAATAATATAGTATACATAAAATTAGTATTAATGTGGTTCACAATTGAATTATAATGGGGTAACTAATTTAAAATGAATTTATAACTATTCCGAAATTCAAGACGGTAAAATTAACATTTATCTTGAAACTAAAATAAGAGTATTCACTACACCTGCTTTAATTAAATATTAGTGTTAATAACCATTATAATAATTTATGTTCTCTGTATTGTTTTTTTTTTTTTTTTGTCTAATTTCATCTATATACATATTTAGTAATTTAGCAGCCTACAGATTATGTTATCAATTGAAAAAATCTTTAGAGGCTTAAACGCCTTTAATTTGAGGTGCCGATTGTGAATTTTTTGGCTTGTCTATTTAACTCATTTACTTTGTAATCTCTGTCTATTTTCTGTTCCTCCTTGATAATGTGAATATATCACGAAAGCGCTCGGACTTTGTGTTTCCTTTTCCCTGTGGTTGTTTGCTTATTAATAAGATCACGTGTTATTTTGTGATTTTAGTGCATATACATATATATATATATATACAGGGCGTCCCAAAAAAATGTATACACACTTTAAATAATTATAAAGGCAGTGTTTATTAAAATACATTTCATTTTCAAAATGTAATAGAATCTACAGACATTATTAATTGTTTTGTCAACGCTGTTTTCAAACTGACGTCCGTTCTGGTCGGGCACTGCTGATAACGCGAAGCAATGGAATCGCAACATCACGAAACATTTCGTTTGGTATTTGTGTGCATTCTCGTTCAATGGCTGCTCTCAATTCAGCGACTGTTGCAGTTTTATAGCGTAGACTTTGTCTTTTAGGTATCCCCATAAAAAAAAGTCTAGTGGTGTGAGGTCTGGTGACGCGGAGGGTATTCTACGAAACCCCTTCGTCCAATCCACATCCACATCGTGCCAGTACCACTCGCAATATCCACTCTTCGGTCCGGATCATCTCATTAATAGCATGGACTAATCTTGGAATGTAACTTTTCCATTGAAAGCGCTTCAAAATGCGTTGGACAGACGATTCTGAAATTCCTACCTCACGACTCGCTTGCCGCACAGATTTTCTTGGACTTTGGTGATACGTTTCCAGTACTCTTTCTTGCTTTGTGGGGCTTGTCGATGTCCGTGGTCTTCCGGAACGCTTCTTGTGGCATTCTGAACAGTTCCATCGGCTTCAAACTTATCTCTAATTCGAGTGATGGTAAGTCGCGTTGGTGTATCTGTTTGAAACTCCCTCCTAAACTGTCTTTGCACTTCAACTGCGTTTTCACATTCCAGTAGCATTTTAGAATGATTTCCTTGTTCAAAGCTTAGTCTGACTGCCATTATTAATTCTAATGGGTTTTAACTTGGAAAGAAAGAAACATCAATTGAGCTATCAGCTGTTAAAGTGTGTATACATTTTTTTGGGACGCCCTATAATATATATACATAATTACATATATATATATATATATATATATATATAGAATATATATATATATATACATATATACATACATATATATATATACACACACACTATATATATATATATATATATTATATATCTATATATATAATATATACATACATATATACATACATATATATATATATATATATATATATATAGATACATACATATATATATAGATACATATATATATATATATATATATATATATATATATATATATATATACATACATATATATATATACATACTATATATATTACATACATATAATATTATACACACATATATATATATATATATATATATATATATATTATATATATATATATATAGTAAGTTTATTTTGGCTCTTTTCCGTTACGAGCGACACAGTAACGGAAACATATCTATTTTGAACTTAATATCAGAAGCCTTTGTAGTAATGTCTAATTAAGAATTAAAATTTTGTTTATAAGAATTTAATGTTTGTTTAATAAAGAAGATAATAATATTTAATAAGAAATGTAATTGTTTAAATAATTGTTTGGTTACAAAATACTAGTTGGCAACACCCGAAATGGTCTAGAGGCTGGGCAGAAATGCCCTTCAGTTATCGACGGCTGTTAACCAAATAAGCTGTTTTGTGTATTACGATGTTTTTGTAAATTTAGAATATTCTTTTGTGTCTCTCTCCGACTAAAATTCTGACGTTAATGCCCCCCCTCGCATTACCCCGTTTATCTAAAGTGTTTCGGAATAACTAAACGTCAGTAAAGTGTAATTAAGTGAATAATTAAATCCCCGTCTTCCTCGCCTTGTTCAAATTATAATGGCGCCCACCGGCTTAACCGTCAGCCGCGTCCGTATAAAAACGCAGAGAAAACAAGTGATAATAGAAAGGAAAGAAAATAATGAATTATAAAAGAGAAGGACTGGGAATCACTACACGGCCAATCTAAAAATTGTTACAGTATAAATTCACATGTATCAGATTGACCGAGACTGGTTAAAAATTAATAATAAGTCATTTTTTAATATACCGGGCTACACGAGCCACCACATATGTAGAAATAATAACAGAGGCGGCGGAGTAAGCATTTATATAGACACTAATCATAATCGTAAGAATATTGAGCAATTGACAGGCATAAGTGATTATTCAGAAACCCCAGTAGTTGAGGTGTATATAAATAATATTTCCTATTCAATATTAGGCATCTACCGACCACCGAATGGTAACGTGCCATTGTATATTGCGAGCATAGATGAAACTTTAACTTCTAATCACATCAACAATAACTGCATCATTGCGGGAGATCTAAACATCGATCTGCTAAAATAACTCTAACAATAATGCTAACTACTTCTACAATCTCATTATAGCAAGTGGCTTTAATTTAACTATAACTAAGCCAACAAGACTACATAATACCATATAGTCCTGGCGCCACACTGTAACCCCGCAAAAAATTTTATGTACACGAAATTTTATTGGCTTGTGTCGATTAATTACTAAACTCAACCACAATGTAAAAAGCTTGGTTAGACATTTCAACTCTGGGGCCTTAATTTGGTAGCTACCATTTTTCAAGATGGCGGATATTTTCAGTGTATACGTCATATCTCCGGATCTATTGTTCATAGAAAGGTCATTGTGGTGTCAAAATATATGTTTGGGGTTCAGAAACTCAAATACGGCCTTATCTTTTTGACTGAACTAGCAGTTTAGCTATTTTAGAAATGATAAATAAATATACCTATTACAAATTACGAATTTTATTGAATAATTTTATCACGTTTATATGAAAATACACATTAATTAAACAAACAATTGTATTTGTAGCCAAATATATAATAAACACACACATGCTCGATATATAGTCTCTTGTACACTATCATGATAGCGAATTTTGTTGACTTCCTTAATGACAAATTATAGACAGTAAAAAGTAATTTCAGCAGCGTAAAATTTCAACCAAGATTTCTACATTTTTCTTTCGCACTTGCAAAACACAGCACAACACCCCTGAACTCTTACACTTGCATCTCATGGTTTGGCATCTGTGACACCTACACATAACAATTCACACGGTATCTGCTTACAACATTTAGTCTTATGGTCTTGATTAGTTGTTATCAAGAGAGTAAGTGCATTTCTGATGACAAAGAATATTCGTCGGATATGTCCTCAACTGAACTTGACGTTAAATTTGCCTAACTTTCTGTAGTAGACACATCGCAGCTCGTCGAAAGTGTCGACTTTGGTGTTTATGACCAAACTCTGACGAGATATTTTTCAGCATTATAGAGATCTTGCTGCCGGAGGGTTTCTGTCTCTCCGAATTGGTAAGGAAGTTTCAGTTTTGCTTTCAGTGCTGCATGTTTAGTTTCAGTTTTGCTTAAGCATCATCTCTGTTAGTATGTGAGCCTTCACCAAAACAGTGCAGACCGTTGTCCCAAGATTTGTCAGCAAAATGTGTAACAGAATAATCGACGTTCGTTTCCAGTACCAAATCGAATCCAAAGCTCTTTTAAACCTTTGGCTTTAATGATGGATGCATATCTCGGCATTAGAACTACAACGTCCGTATTATTCGATAGAATAACAGTCCGTTGGGCACCATGTTCGATAGCCCAGTTGAGATGGGGTACTAGCCGCTGGTCAGCTTCCTCAATTGTACCAGTGAGCTGTTCAGTTACAGTTGACTCATTGTTTGAGTGTAGCTTTGCAGGAATAATGTCCTCATTCACAACCATTCCACTTGCAATTACTTGAACTTTTAAATGAACAGATTGTAAGCATGCTAACTTATGGGCAAGTAGGTGCAAGTTGGCTTTGTTCGAAAATGACGTCCAGAACATGTCTATTTGAACAGGGATAGGCACGTTGAAATCAATGTTTGTTAATTCGACACTTCCAGTGTTTGAAGCTCTGCGAAGCCGTTCTGATTCCTTAACAGACAATTCCATGTAGCTATCGAAGACCATATGCAACTCCTGCATATCACAAACTGCTCGCACTTGGCATAGAACACTTGAAATGGCTTTGCCAAAGTTCTCTTGAGATTTCAGATGCAGATTTCGAATTTGTGACATGAAATCAATTAATAGTGTGTTTTCAACTATGAAATTGGCTCAAATAGGCATTCTTCCACAGTGAGTTTTGTTTCAAGTTCAACCATTAGTGTGTGCTTAGCTGGTTTCCTAGCATCATCACCCTCGAACAATGGGTTTACTGGCAGCAAATCGTGAGCCAAAATGTCATTCACTGCTAATCCTCTCTCTCTGGCAATATCTATGACTTTCTGTGCATGGGCAATATGCTTTGGTGTCACCCCTACAGTAGCTGTCAGTGATTCAACTGTACTTGAGCAATCGAAGCGTGATAGCTTCCTTCTTTAAATAGTTTCAGTTTTTCTTCTTCAATTTGAACCTCTCCTCACGAAATTGTTTGTACGCTTCTGCTCCGTGTTCAATGACGTTTAATAGTCTGACTTTGACGGTTTCATCTACGGACTGCTTTGTAACAAAATTGTGGAGGCGGACATGTTCAGTAACTTGGTATGAATTACCTTTTCCCTCTGTGAAATGAGGAAGTTTGGCGACAGTCGCATCGAGCATATGTCCTTTGTTTCCTGACAATTCATGGTGAGATCTTCTTGTGGTCCATCACTTTTGCATTAGTAATCTTTCGAAACACATTGTTAATAGCAAGAACTTTGTGATAAACGAGCCCCCATTCAGCCACATACTCTTTCTTGTTTAATCAACGATACCTTTTGAGCTTTTCTGAGACCTTTGTATTGTCTGCTCCAGCTTCATGTTCGGGGCAACAGCGTTGAATTTCCCTTCTCTGTCTCGTATCACAAAGTGGCTGTGGATGAATTTCTGATAGAAGAAGGGATTATCAACTTCGAACACTTTTATTCTCTCAAGATACCGGAAACCGTACCTCAGGTAGTTGACACAGTCAAATCCTCGGAATAGGTCCATCAGTAACTCAATAGTTTGCATGCGAAACTTCCAATTTCCTTCGCCGTCAGATACTGAGATTTTTGAGAAGACATACGATACGCAAGAAAACTCCCAGAATCTGCACAGCTTTGATTTCTCACAACATTCCTCAATGAATTCTGAAAATTTTTGTTTAAGGATTTGAGATTTCTTTCGAAGTTTGTTAAAATTCATCATACTTTCATTTGCTTCCTTTGATTGTAGTACTTTTTTCAGGTCAGTGATATCTAATATGACCTCATTGAAATAATTACATTGATTACACAGGCCTGCGAATGAGAACTTTGTAAGCGTTGTTTTCTTACTAATAACTGATTTTATATAATTCAACTACGCTGATTTCGAATAAGGTGTCCATTTTTTTCTATCACGTAAGGAGTTTCTGCAAACTGGAAGGGAAAAACAACAACATAAATAAATATTATTTATTTCAAGTTACATGAGGTACCTATTTCGCTTTGTTATACTAATTACAAATGCAAACAACTTTAAAAAGAAAGAAGACTATTAACGTCAATTACATATTCATCTTTATTTGTCCTGAGTTTTCTTGTGAGATCAGTGCCTTTTAGTCTCGAATGTACGCGCTGTTCCTTTTATGTAATAATTCTGCAGTATCCTGTTTCAACATCCAGCAGTAATCAGCCATCATGCTGATGTCCCACCTTCCCTGATATCTCTTCTCCATTTCTTTGATGTCTTGGTGAAACCGTTCTCTTTGTTTTTCGCTGAGTGCTCCGAAATTCTCAGGGAAGTAATCCAAGTGTGAATGTAAGATATGTAATTTTAAACTCGTATTACAACCCAACTCTTTGTACTTATTTAGCATGTTGTTCACAATATTTTGGTAATTTGAGTCCTTGTTCCCCCAAAATTTGCTGATAACATCCTTAAAAGCAATCCACGCTTCTTTTTCAAGATTGTTCATTGTTCTTTCAAAGTGTTCATCCAAAGTCAGTTTTCTAATCGGGGACCAACGAAAATTTCTTCTTCAATTTTGCTTTCGAAAGAATTGGGAATTTACCACACAGATACTTAAAACAATCTCCATCTTCATCCAAGGCCTTAACAAATTGCTTCATCAAGCCCAATTTTATGTGAAGCGGAGGTAAAAGGACTTTCTTCGTGTCAACCAAACTTTCACGTTGTGTTTTTAGAACCAGGTGTCAGGTTGACTCTGCGTGGCCATTCCTTTTTTATCCAGTGCTGAGTTCTTGCTGGGCTATCCCATTCACACAAGAAACATGGAAACTTTGTATAACCTGGTTGTTGGCCTAACAACATACAAATCACTTAAGTCTCCACAAAGTAACCAACCGTGTTCTTTGTATTTAACCTTAGCTAAAAGAAGCTCATGATTTTCGTATGTTTCCTTCAAGTCAACCGAATGAGCCACAGGCATACAAGTTACCGTTGTGAAGGAGGACGCCTTTTAGACTTCTTTTGGAGGAATCAATGAAAAGTCTCCACTCATTTGGGTCATAGACTGCAGCGCCTAGCTTAATATTAGTTCCGAAACATTGTTGCAATATACCAGTGAATTTTCTTGAGAAATATTGGATGAATTCTTTTTCTCGATTCTGTACCAGTAAAATGACGTCTCGGAAGAAAGCAAGTTCTTTGCACGACAATGCTACAATGTCACCATCTTGATATAAATCCGGTAAACTGTAAAGTTCTTGATTCATGGCGGAGGGAATGTTTATTCACTGGTGAAAATAACTACTGTAACTCCCAGCTGAAAATATTTCCTTTATATGCATGATCCCCAAGCACCACCCCAAAAGACTAATAGGCGGTTCGTAAGTTTAATGATTGGTTGTCAATGTAACTGGGCGGGGCTATAATAAATTTGTGTACCAATCGTAACACCTATATTAGGGTCCATGCTTTGGACGTCCTGATTGGTTGACTAATGGTGTCTTTATATTCTCTCCGTAGATGTAATGCTCACATTGTGTATTACCACTTGCAGTCTCTACCACGATAATATTTGCATTTGCGTCCATACTATTCTGTTTTCCGATTTTAGAACCCACCCCTTTATGCAATATCCCTCACCCTTTTGCAACATTGATCAACATTTGCCATCTCTATCACGACTATATTTTACATTATTATTTTTGGGGTCATACTATTCGATCCTCAATTTTTCTCAGTTCGGATAGGGAGATGGACAACTTGAGCGGCTGCAAGTCGTTACAGGAATATCTTCATCAGAGCCGCTCAGCTCAGTATCACAGGAAACAAAATTAGCGCCGCTACTCTTCATAATCCTGACATAGATCAGATTACCAGAGACAGCACAGTAACATCCGATGACACAAAGATCATTAGAAAATAAGAAATCTTGAAGATCTCTACAAGCAGAATGTTTTTGTGCATTATTATTTTTGCGGTCATACTATTCCCAGCTTCCAAGATTCCTGACTTGTGGATTGGTTATTATATATATATATATATATATATATATGTGCATGTGTATGTGTGTTAATTGCCACTTGCAGTCTCTACCACGATGGTTTCAAATATTTGTAAAATACATGTTTGCGTCATACTATTCGATCCTTAACTTTGATTAATGTATTCGGCTTGACTTTCTACTTGCCAATTCTCGCGTAAGAGTGATTAAATTGTGTTTAGCTCGTGAAAATGAATGTCTGTTTGGACTGGTAGATAAATGGGCGCCCTAGGTATCCTAGTGGTTAAGACGCTGGGGTGTTAGTTGAGAGATCGAGTCCGGGCAATGACGTGATTTCTGTCTGCCCGTGCTGCAGCTTAGTTCGGATTCCACGTTAAACTGAAGGTCTAAGGCGGAGTGAAAAGCTTGACCCTCGTCAAATGAACAATTCGGTGAGAAGAAAAACCGAGTTAGCTATTATTACTACTGTAATTTGCACCACCAATATATATATATATATATAATATATTGTTGTTGCATATGGAAATATGATAAGGAAAATCATTACTTAATCAAAGGCTAATTTAGCCTATAAATAATTTGGAAAACAATCACGTGATGCTTATGTATATATTTAAGTTCAGTTTTTAACTTCATTATAATAATAATAATGGCGAATTTAACATATACAGGTTAGTGCGACAAAAACCAGTTTTGGAGACGAGACGTGGGACAAATCAACCTTTGCGATCGGCTCAGCGATAATCTTCCTTTCCTCGAATAAAAAGAGTTGTTGTTTTAACGAGTGCCTTCCTTGTCTTTCGAATTATAGGTAAAATGAAAATTATTCTTATAGAATATTTCTCATTTAATTCTTTTATCAATTACTTTGATTTCGCAGATTTTGTGTTTATAAAATATATAGATATATAGAAAGGATTGCCAAAAGTAAATAGACACAGTATACTTTCTAAGGTTTTAGAATAAAGAGTGTTTCATGTCTTTCGAGTTATCGGTGAAATTAATATTATTATTATAAGAATGAATTAATATTATGAACGAATTTTCATTCATTTTGGACAATAATCTGTTTTCATTCCACCTTAGACCTACAGTATACACAATAATCATACAGGGAGGGGCGAGGGGTTATTTTTTAATGTAATCTACGTTTTTCACTCCACCTTAGACCTACAGTATACACAATAGACACACGGGAGGCTTATGTTGAATGTAATCTAATTTTTAACAGTGATTTCGAAATAAAGTCAATAATGTGTGTGTGTGTGTGTGTGTGTGTGTGTGTGTGTGTGTGTGTGTGTCGTCTTCAGTTTCTCGAGCATTAACTCTCTCTCTCTCTCTCTAAATAGAAATTAGATTTACTTAGACATATAGAAAGGATTGTCAAAAGTAAATAGACACAGTATACATTCTAAGGTGTTAGAATAAATGAAAGCGTTTCATGAATTATAGGTAAATTGAATATTATTCTTAGAGAATATGTTATTGGAATGATTTTTTTTGCTAAGCCAATTGTCTAGTGTATTTCTTTTATTATTAATATTAAGTTGAACGACGTTTAAATAATTAGTTCTCTTGCTGAACAACTAAGGAGAAAGTCGGTCTTGCCTTTAATAAATAAATAAATAAGTGGAAACTCGTCTAAATAAGGTAAAATAAATGGCGCAACCTGGCAACTCAACCTAATAAGGTATACCTGAACAATTAAAAAACATTATTTGGCAAATCATGTAAATAAAATTAAAATAAATGGAGGTATCTAGCAACTCACCCTAATAAGGTATACCTGAACAATTAAAAAGCATTATTTGGCAACTCATCTAAATAAATGCTCTCTGGTAACCCCTCCATATATAAATAAGTGATATCTGGCAACTCACGATCCTCTGTATAACAGCTGCTTGGCCCTTGGACGCTCATAATGCGTCTGGCTCCAGCCAGGCGAACATCTCCCTTCTTTCTTAGGTTAAGGTTTAGGTTAGGTTTCCCTTTGGGGGGGGTGAGGACACCCCACCTTCTCCCGCAAAGACCTCCTCCTTCTCCTTTCTCTTCCTCTCTTAGGTTAAGGCTACCCCTTTGGGGAGAGGTCATCCTCCCTTCTCCCCCAGAAGCTCCCTCCCCTCTCCCCCTTGGCAGCATTGAGTTGTTGCATAACCCTTCCCCCCTTTGCAGCATTGATGTTGTATAAGCCTTGCAACAATGATGTTGCATAACCCCCTACCCCCTTCATTGCATACCCCTCCCCCTTCAGTGCATAACCCCCTACCCCTTGTTGCATAACCACTTTGCAACATCTTGCAACATTTATCAGCCTTACATTGCAACATTCTTGCACTCGTCCATTTTGCGCCCATACTACTTACCAGATCCATGAACAACAGGTCTTATAGCAGACTGACCAGTTGGCATGGTAGCTTTGACAGCAGCTTGCAACTTCTCTTCTTCAAAAGTGTAGATGAGACATTTGGCTTCCCAGAAGCAGCTTCACCTGAGTAGTCTTGGGAAAGGACCATGGCCATCTCGTGTGTACCAGCCGTGCCAGACAATGACGAATGATCTTCAAAGCCAAAGTTATCTAGAGGGCCAATAGTGAAGCCTGTGTTGTTGAAGTAACTGGGAATAGGCATGCTGAGAGTTTCGTATTTCTGCACAGCATAAGCTGCCAACAAGTTTCTGCTTCTCAGAACGTCAGCAGAGCTAGTGGAGACGCCAATTCGATTCATAGACGTGATCAACTCTACTTTTGTACTTATCGTAAATGCTGTGACCGGTCATCACGTGTAGTGGTTTTCTTAGAGCCGTTGTAGTCTGTAGTACAATATTTGGAAAAGGCGCGAAAGTTGAACGGCCTGACTTGTTCTGTCTGCACTTAAATTAGATGTTTCCACATCATTGATATCGTTGAGGTCATCTTTGTTTCCAAGTTGCGTTATTTCAAGTTGCAACATACGTGACTTACTAATGTTGAACAAGGATGAAAAAAAGGTTAAGACATCGTCAGGAACTCTTGTGCTCTCCCACGACTGGCGTAGTTCATCAGCATCGCAAAATTTGTCTTCAAGTTTGAAATCAACTTTCTGCATAGCTTACCTTAATGCAACTCCCGCAGCTTTCACTGCATTGTAAGACCTTACTTTTGAAGTTCTCTCTTCAGCACTCAGGTCTGCTGAAAATACTAATAACGGTTCATTTTTTCGAGGGGACCGACAGAATCTAATTTTTTTCAATGTAGGTTCTGATGAGGAATAGATTGATCTCATTATTACGTGTTGCAACGGTGTTATCAATACTGCTCATTACCTCCCTAATTTCAGTGAGTGTAAAACCATAACCTGCTTCTAGAAGTGGGTGAAAGATATATTTTGCTTGCTGAAACAATATGAACTTAGGCGATTGGTAACCATCCTGAGGCTGCTTGCCTTTCAATAATTCACGTTCGTACTTCACAAGGTACCCATTTATACAATTTCCATGTGCGTACAAATCAGCAGCAAAAAGGCTATGCTCATCACCAAGGTTCGCAACGCGGTCGAACAGAGCATCTTGGAAAAATTTTGCTGCCGCTAAGAATTTGTTGGCACGCTTTTCTTCACAAACTCTGAATTTCGTTTTTACTTTACACTCATACGCGGCTTCAACCTGTTCATCTGTTTCATGGTCGGCTGCTGTGGCATTTTCTTTGCGTATTGCATCTAATGCTTTTTTCAATGTATAGCTTTTGTAACAATCATTGTCCACATGGTAATATATTATGTCATTTTAAATCATAAGCTTTAATCGCTTGCTAATCTCATCTTGCCTCACCTCCACTGCATCTCGTAATTGTTTTTGGCCAGTATCAGTAGATGACAATTTTGTTTTCTTTGTTTTTTGACATATTCCACGGTGCAATTAGTTGAAGATCTCCGGAGGATTCGACGACAGTAACACACCCTTTAATGAAATGATAGTTTGGCTGCTAGGCGCATCAGTCGTTGGGCCTTTACAAGTTAAGGGAGAAGGCGCGTCTGTCATTTTCAGTTCACAGCAATCTGAAAAAGAAAAAAGCAGATATAACAAACGGCTCGCTCATGACTATACACATTTCAATGTAAAATTAGCAATGTACCGCAATATGGATAGTTATTGTCATCTCAAAGAATTAGAAATGTCAATTTGTAAGATATAACACGAATATATGTTTTTCCTCCAAAACCTAATATCTGAATTTTTGCGAGTTTTTCAATAGCAATTTTGAAAACAGCTAAAATACCAGTCCAATGAAAAAGGTGAGGCCATTATATGAGTTTCTGGACCCTATAAACATATATTTTGACACCGCAATGACCTTTCTACGAAAAAGAGATCCGGAGATATGACGTATGCACCTCAAAATATCCGCCATCTTGGAAAATGGCGGCTGCCAAATTAAAGCCCCAGCGGTGAAATGTCTACCCAAACTTTTTTTGTTGTGAATTAGTCATGCAACCAGCATAAACAAGAAAATGCCATGTACATAAAAATTTTGTGGGGTTATAGTGCAGATCCTGGACTAACAGAAAACTCCACCTCATTAGATCAAATCTGGGTGCGATCTCCCTTTGACTGTGCGTCAGGTATACTCCTATTACACATTACGGACCATCTGTCCACATATACAATGCTAATTAGCCATTTACAAGTACAGGAGAGCATAAAAATTGACTATACAGTAGACTCTACAGTCTACACCTATAATAATAAATTAAGATTTATCAGAGAGATATCAAGTTTTAACTGGTCGAGGATAACTGAAAGTAACTGTGAAATAAAAACAAAATTTCAAACATTCTCAAGCACTAATGGATATATTTAATACTAATTTTCCTATAAAGTTGAAACTCGTGTCAAAAAAGAACTATAACAACCAGTGGATCACTCAACCCTCATTGTAAGCATAAACCGTAAACATTCTCTCTATAAACTATGGAAGAATATTATCAATGAACAGGTGGTTGAGAGGGCGTTCTGTCGGGATGGGGGTTGGTATTTCACCGACACGGTGACCTCCCTCCTCGATGGTATGGGCACTCCTCCTCCATCCGTTATACCGGTCTCTTTCAGGGGTGTTGCACCTTGGGAGAGCACCCATGTTGCGTGCTGTAGGGCGTTGCGCCCCGTTCGCAGGGCCGATTCTGACTCTGCCTTGCTTCGGTCTCTGTTCCTTCAACATGTAGCGTGTCACTCTGCACGTGTTGCGGTCTTCACAGATGGCTCGAGGTCGTCGGGGGGCGTTGGGGCTGCGGATGTTCCACAGTCGTCTGCCCTTGCTCCCGATGTACCCGTCTCCTGATGAGGCTTCCGTGTTCACGGCTGAGCTCTATGCCATTCTGAGCGCTCTGGAGGTGGTGCGGGAGCATCCGGATGGGTCGTTTGTCATCTATTCGGATTCCCGCAGTGCCCTGGATGGCCTGGAGTGTTTTGACCCTGTCCACCCACTGGTCCGACGAATCCGGCTACTGTGCCATATCCTTGTCGCTTTTGGTGGCAAGGAGGTGGTATTTTGCTGGGTCCCTGCACATGTTAACGTGGCTGGAAATGAGGCTGCCGATCGAGCTTCCCGTTCCGCGTGCCGACTACAGGTTTCACCCATGTCCCTCCCCTTTCCCGATTATATCCCTGGCTTCCGTAGGTTTTTGCGCTCCCGGTGGCAGAGTCGCTGGGATGGCGCTACAAATAACAAACTCTGCAAGATTAAACCCAAATTGGGATGTTGGGCCTCTTCCTTCCATCGGTCGCGCCATAAGGGGGTGGCTCTGGCCCGCCTCGGTATTGGCCACACCCACCTGACCCATGGCTATTTGATGGCCGGGGATCGGGTGCCCCGATGTCCCAGTTGTAACGTCTCACTTACAGTTGCCCACCTCCTGGTGGAGTGTCCGCTTTACTCTGCGCTGCGCGCAGAGTATTTTCCCTTTTTGGAGAGCGTCGGGCCTTGTGATAGGCTTGGCGCTATTCTATCTGAAGGTCCCTACTTTTCGGTAACCGGGTTGTTCTCCTTCCTTTTTCGCTCCCGACTTTACCGGCTGTGACTCCGCTATGATTTTTTCCCCCTCCTCCTCCTCCTCCCCTCCCCCCCCCCCCCCCCCCCCCTCCTCCTCCTCCTCCCCCTCCCCTCCTCCTCCCTCCCCCTCTATTGTTCATTTCCGTTAGCTGTTCCGTAGTCTTCGTCCTGTGTTCGCTCTGCTATCCACCTTTCTTTTGGTGGCCATGAGCGGTCATACTTTGAAACAAAAAAACAAAAACAAAAATTATCAATGAACAAACATAAAAAAATTATTGTAACAGACTAAATTCGATCATAAAAACCGCAAGAGCGGACCATTATTGTTTAAAAATTGCCGAACAAAAATCTAATCCAAAAGGATTATGGAATACTTTCAAGGTCCTAGTGAACGCCAAAAATGAAAAGACAAATCCCGTAACTTCGTTAACACAGGATGGAATTTCCTACAGTGATCTCAAAGACATGGCCAATTTATTAAACAATTTCTTCTCGAAAATAGGAAGCAATACGGCAGCTGCCATTCCAGAATCAGACAGTCACTCCCAACAATATATGCCACAACCCATACCAAATTCTTTCTTCTTTGAACTAATTCTGCCAAACGAAACATCAGCTACATTAAAAAACTTAAAAAATAAAAGCGCTGAAATCAGTTTAATTCCAGTGAAAATATATAAATTAATATCAGATGATATAAAAACCCCGCTCACAAGACTTATGAATGAGTCAATAGTACAAAGTGTATTCCCGGATCACCTAAAGATAGCCAGGGTTTGTCCATTATTCATATCAGGCAACCCTGATTCTCTATCCAATTACCAGCCAATCACCGTCGTACCAACTCTGAGTAAAGTATTTGAAAGAATCGTATACAATAGACTAATAAAATTCTTAGCTAAATACAACATCCTAACAAAAACACAGTTTTTTGTTTAGAGAAGGGCACACCACAGAAGACGCCATTAGCATGCTATTAGAAAATATCACTAAAAAGCTAAACTACAAAAAACACACAATCTTAGTTTTCCTTGACCTGTCGAGTGTCGAAAGCCTTTGATACGGTCTCACATGATATCTTACGAGATAAATTAAACACATATAGCATTAGGGGAAATTTAAATTGGTTTAAGTCATGTCTCTCTAATGGTCACCAGTATCTTAAAGTGAATGACATGTGCTGTCCCCAGGGCCGCATTTAGGGAGTGGCGCACCGGGAAAATGTCCAAGGCCCCGCGCCCGATGGGCCCCGCAAATTTCAATTGAAGAAAATTAAACGTCACGTATTTGCCATCTGCGACGAGTTTTACTTTTTCCGGCAGGCGGCATGGCATCAGGCATTCTATCATAATATCCGCTTTGAGCCTTTGATGGTGTTTAATTTGTTGTTCTTGTTAGTGTTACTCATTTCTAATGTTGTTACTAACTTACATGTTGTTTCTGTCGAGCCATGACCGGGATCGAAGGAGGAAATATAAACCCGGTAGTGAAAAGCGTAAGGATAAGAAGCGCAGAGAAGAGTTTCTTGCGACGGTGCCGAAACTGATTAATTGGATTAAATCATCATCAATTAAGTCAGCCCCTTCAGCAGGCCCACAAGCTGCCTCCGCTACTTCAGCAGCTGCGTTTTCAGAAGACGCGTCTACGTCAGTGCGTTCAGCAAGCCCAGCAGCTGCCTCCACTACTTCAGCAGCTGCATTTTCAGGAGACTCGTCTACGTCAACCCCTTCAGCAGGCCCACCAGCTGCCTCCGCTACATCAGCAGCTGCGTTTTCAGAAACCCGTTTACGTCAGTGCGTTCAGCAGGCCCAGCAGCTTCAGGACATGCAATTAATGACATTGGTTTGTGGCCACAAGTGCTGACCGATGACTTTAGAGAGTTCTGGATAGAGCGGGGAATATCAGATTGCCGAAATTATGACAGCGACTTCAGTAACTCTTCAACTACTGAAAGTGGTACAACACGCCGATGTCCGAAGACATTATTTGTTAAGAAACATAGCCTGACGAATGAGAAGATTGAAGTGTCATGGCTGTGCTATTTGAGTCCACAGGCTGTGTTTACTGTTTTGTCTGTAAATTAATGTCGAGGGCGGACAGCAAGTTCACAATCGGGTTCAACGACTGGAAGCATGGTAGATAATTTCGGTCGAAGCACACGGAAAATGTGAGCAACATATGGAGTCGATGAGATATTTGTTGGTTAGAAAGTCTGTCTCCGGCCGTGTTGATTCGAAACTGGTGAACCAGTTTGAAAAGAGTGCAACTACTGGCAGGAAGTTTCGCGGCGCTATGTCGACGTTATCAAGTATATCATGTCACGAGGACGAGCAATTCGTGGGCACGACTCCCGTTTCGGTTCACCAAACAACGGCAACTATTACGGAATTTTGGAACTTTTAAGTAAGTATGACAGTTTTCTAGCTGCGCATATAAACAAGCATGCCAAAAGGTAGCGGACACACCTCGTATCTCTCTCATTTCATTTGCGAGGAACTCATACTGTTGATGGCCGATAAAGTACTTCAGACGATTATCCGAGAAATCCAGCAGTCAAAATACTACTCTCTATCCGTCGACTCTACGCCTGATGTTTCCCACACCGATCAACTGTGCTTCACCGTCCGATATGTGGTTGAGTGTGGGTCCGTCGAGCGATTTCTACAGTTCACACCTATGAACACACATACAGGGAAAGGAATCGCCGACGTGGTCCTCAACTTTCTGGAGACGCATGGCATTCGAATTGGACACTGCAGAGGACAGTCTTATGATAACGCAAGCAATATGGCAGGGAAATACAACGGTGTAAAGAACCACATCAAGTTAAAATCTCTGTATGCTGAGTTTGTGCCATGCATGTGCCACTCACTAAATCTTGTGGGTAAATTAGCAGTGGACAGTTGCACAGCAGCCGTTGAATTGTTTATGCTCATTCAGAATGTCTACACGTTTCTCGTCTCCTCGACATACCGATGGCGTCGACATGTAGAGGTTCTCGATAGTAGTTCCCGTAGTGAGAAACTAAAGGTCGACAAAGGTCTCTCCGATACCCGCTGGTCAGCCAGATCAGATGCCGTCCAATCTTTAACCGAAGGCTACGCCAAGAATATCGTCGTACTGGATGAGCTAGCAGCAGATACCAGCCAAACTGCGGAAGCCAGGATCGAAGCCAGGGGATTGTCTAAACAGCTTCAACAACTCGAAACAGCCATTTTATTGGTTTCATGGAACACTATTCTCGAACGATTTCATAAAACGAATACATCTCTGCAAAAACAAGGAATGTCGTTAGACTCAGCCACCCTCTTGCTGAAATCACTACTGCAATTTGTTGAAGATCTCAGATCAAGATTTGACGAATTCGACGACCAGGGCATCGGAAAGTGTGGTCATCGAGTATACAAGGAATCGACTCAACGCACAAAGAAGAGAAAGCGCCATCATGACGAAATCGGAACTGCCGAAGATACGAACCTGACACCAAGAGATTCATTTCGGACCACTGCATTTCTACCGATAATTGATAAACTGTGTACCACTCTGAACACTCGTCTAGAAGCGTACGCTGTCCTCCAGAAAAGATTTGGATTTTTGTATTTCCTTCTAGTCCTGGACATCGACAGTCTTCGACGGTCAGCTGAACATCTAGTAGAATGCTATCCGGCTGATCTGGAGAAAGAGCTGGTAACAGAAGTTGTGCAGTTCGCTGCCCTAATGAAACTCACCGAAAGTGAAACAGAATCCCAGACGGAACGTGAAGACATGTGCAAAAGATTTTATCGGCATATGAACACAAACGAACTAAAAGGAACATTCCCAAACATGGAAATAGCAATGAGAATATACCTGTGTATGTTTGTCACGAACTGTTCTGGTGAACGTTCATTCTCGAAACTCAAACTCACAATGGGCCAGGAGAGCCTTTCGTCCCTGGCGCTGTTGAGTATAGAGCATGAGGTGTTGCAGTCGGTGAGTTTCGAGGACACAATCACGCAGTTTTCCAAACAAAAGCCAGGAAGCGTCCTATGTAATATTCATTACAAATCTACACTCTGTCTACAGTACAGTAAGCTGTACAGTTTAGCCGTTTATTAAGTGCATTACAACTGTGTAGCCTACTAGTGTAGCTGTATATATTGTATGTGTACACAGTTAAGTTATAGTCTTTAATATCACATTAATAAGCCGAATGGCTTCCGCATGTGTGTTTTGTGTGTGTTAAAAAAATATATCTGTTATGTGCATTACAAAATATTGTCATTCATTAACACACTAAAATAGTACATCCCGAGAAATAGTTTGCCCAAGGCCCCGCACACTGTAAATGCGCCCCTGGCTGTCCCTCCACTTCGACGATTTTTCGCAACTTCATCCCAAAATTCGATACCACGCTGTGGAGAACCTCTGTCGGAATGTCGATGATTTGACGTTCAATCGATGATTTCAACTCCTCCAAAGTCTTTGGGTTGCTCTGGTAAACTCTATCTTTGAGGTATCCCCCACAAAAAGACGCCACACGGGTTGAGATTAGTCGAATAGGCAGGACAATCAATGCCGCTTCCATAGTGTTTCCGATAGTCCAAACCAATGACACTCTCTCCAAAATGTTCATTCAATAAATGGCGGGAGTAGTATAGTGTGTAAGCAAATTTTCATCGAATTCTATTCATTCGTTTCGGAGAAAATGCAAGTTACTGTTGGTAGGTACCTTTTGGGCCACCCTGTATATGATCTTAACTAAAAAAACTGCAATCGTGCACACACCAACAATAACACTGTTCAACAATGATTTTGTCTCAGGAAAAGTTTTATGTCATTACTATAGAGTTTTTAACGCTGACTACAAAAATGGTCTTATTTTTTTCCTATCACGGAGAGGTTTTGAGAGATTTCCATTCTTTTGTTTTGGAAAAAATATTCAATTTTCGTAGTAAAAGCTGTTAATTTATTTTATTATCTCGCAACTCTGACCACATGTGATGTTTGTCTTATTACGTAGTGTGTATTGCTACTCTTATAGTATATGTGGTTAATATTTTTTAATATTTTGTATAATATTTAGTTAATTATATCCAATATTACTGTATATACAATATTATATACAATATGCAATAATTGTCTAATATTTTTTTAAGATTTCATGGAAACTACGCGTGATACGCCAAAATGAATAACATTTTCGGGATTAGCAGCGTCGACTTCATGTAGACCAGCTTCGTTTGTTGCTGAGACAGAATAAAAGTAAAAATTTGTTGTTCAGTGTAATTGGAAACACTCCTCTTGCAAAAGTAAATGAAGTTAAAGTTCTTGACATCACGTTAGATGGCAAATTAAATTTCAAAAGCCACACACAACATATCAAATAAAAAACGTATGGTTAAACTAAAAAAAAAGAAATTACCCAAAATGCCCTCCTCACACTGTATTACTCATTTATCCATCCACACTTACAATATGGAATTACAGCATGGCGTAGTACAAAGAATTATATATTACATCCGTTAGAAGTAATCCATAAAAAATGTTTACGAACTCTCTCAGACAATAATAACAGACGATCTCATACCTCTCCAGTGTTCAGAAACTTAAATATTCTAAAACTAAATGACCTGTATAAACTTACTGTCGGTATCACTATGTACGAAGTTGCTAATAATAAAAACTATACTTCGCCCATTCACAGGGCGATTAGCTCCCATCAGATCACCCATAATCATAATACAAGGCTTCCCAATGATTTCATACATACAGTAAACCAAATTATTCCATGCAAATTGGGAAATGCACTCTCCGACAAAGGGGCAGATATCTGGAACGTTATACCTATAAACATGAGACAAGCACCAGCACTAATTTCGTTTCGAAACTCACAAAAGAAACGCTTTATAAACTCCGTCTAATGCAAAATTCACAATCTATCTTAAATGGGTGCAATCATAAACCATATAAATTAGATGTTAAAAGTTTCCAATATATTACGCCATAGTTATAACATGCATCACTCAGCTGTATCTTTGTAATTTTTGTTTTTAACAAAAAGTGGTTGAAAGGCAAGGGTCCATGAGATGACGCCTCCGCAAGTCTCCAAGAATGGGACACTTGACCAGCAAATGTCACACAGTTAAGGGGACAATGCAGTCACCACAGTATGATCGAGGACTCCGTACCATTAAAAACCTGTGGGTGAGACGGGTATGGCCTATTGGGAGACGGACAAGGACAGTTTCCCACCGTCGGAACATACGGATATATCGCCAGATACAGACTGCATCCGCGAGCTGACGCATCTTATTGGGGCCAATGATGGCATCCCAGCGACGCTGCCAGAATACGCGGACTGCAGACCGAATTTCCGGAAGGAAATACACGGGCAAGTGCAGGGAGACGGGAGGCAGCGGACTTTGCGGACTGGTCCGCATCTTCATTTCCCCAAACGGCAACGTGGGCAGGTACCCAGCAAAAGGAAACCTGCCTCCAACGATGGTCAATTAAAAGGAGCCATTTTAAAATATGTAAAATTATGGGGTGCACAGGATTAAAGTACTCCAGTGCTTGCAGCGTTTCTGGAGTAGCTAAGAATACAACAAAAGGGGAGAGGGTTGGGAAGAGTGACAATTGCGAAAAGGTTTGCAGTAAAACTGGATGCAGTGGCAGCTAGGCTACCACTGCGGGTAAAAGTAGGGAAGACGGTGCCAGCATCGAACTTGGAGTCGTTGGTAAAAATTTGAACCGAGTCCGCATGTAGGGAAGAATGCTCCAAGAAGAAGTGACGAAGTCCATCAACGGATATCAGACTTGACACCCGTCAAATACCGGCAGAAAGACACCTGCTGTAATTCCCACCGCGGAACCGGCGGCAGTGGCTTTTAATTAGGATTTCTTGTTTACCAAACTGCTTCTTTAAAATATTCCAAGCCACATTAAATTATTCTTTGTTAAGGCTAATCTTGCTATTTCCTTTGCTGCCTCCCCCTTCCAAGAGGGATCGCAATTACAGTAATTAAACTTTTCCATAGCATTTAATACCTGACTAGAATGAACAGCTGACTGAAAACTGTCTGCCCATCTTTGCCATTTTTGAATACCCCAGAAAATATTTTGAGTACAAACCTCGGTAATTAAGTTGCAGATCTGTCAGCCTTAACTTCATT
This sequence comes from Bathynomus jamesi, assembly GCA_023014485.1. Classification (NCBI taxonomy): domain Eukaryota; kingdom Metazoa; phylum Arthropoda; class Malacostraca; order Isopoda; family Cirolanidae; genus Bathynomus; species Bathynomus jamesi. The sequence continues at coordinate 70,053 of JAJOZX010011553.1, forward strand.
AACCCCGCTTGTTGAAGGCTGTGTTTCATGATTAGATATGGTCTCTAACTGTACAGAACTGCTAAACTCTTTTGTTCCGTGACGTGCCTTAGTTACATCATCAATAATTTCTTTAAAGTAAATAATTTCATCGTCCATTTCATCCTCTTCTATAAGATTCTCAATCTTAACATTTACCTCCTCTTAGCAACCTTTTGGTTTCTATTATGGAAAGCATTTCTCGTATTCCTAAACTTGCTCAGTTCAGATAAACTCGACTGCAGACAACTGGGCTCTATGCCATATAAGCTGAACTAGCCAAAAATACTTTACCAAATTGATCAAAAACTCAAGATTTGTCTTCTTCTGCTGGTAAAACCTCAGCCGCCCAATCCACTCAAATTAACAAGATCAACTTTCAATAGGCCCAAACAATACGCCTGTCTGATTGATGTAATGACCAATCACCAGTCTGGACTAACAAAATTTCCACCCAAGTAACTGGCACACTGAAGCCTGCAACCTTCGCCTAACGAACAACAAAACCAAATGTAGGCTTAAAACAATCACATACTAGCGGCCAAGTTTTACGGTTGGGCGACCAAACTTTCTACCCTGGGACAAGACAGCTAAAACTGCAGTATAATTTCCTAACCAAATTCAGGACTGAAGTAGGACCTTAATTCAAATTACGCTGAGCTATTCAGCTCTAATTTAGGCTTCAATTCGCCTAATCAGAAGTTCGGCGAATTGAATTGAATTGAATGAATAGCAGTGCTTCATCGGCGCTTCGACTGCCGAGGTCATATCGTGCCGATACTAGAATAAGGAACAAACGCGAGGAAATAGGGAGAGAGAAACAGTGGAGAGGGAGCAGTGAAAAAAAGACCGTGAGAAAAGAAAGTAGAAACATCAAAGAGAGGAAAAAAATTATACCCGAGTCGTATTAAATGGAGAATAAGAGACCAGTCTGGCGGAGAAAGGAGAAAAGTGTGTCCTTTGGTATAGGTGTGGAGTCACCCAATAAAAGAGAAAGAGTAAGAGTGGAGTCTGAAGGGCAGAAAGGGAGGAACTGGGAACGGGCAGTGGCAAAGGCATGGCAAACCAAGAGGCACTGTGGGACGGAGAGAGGAATGCCGCAAGGGCAGAAGGGGGCAAGATCTCCCGTCATAAGATGACCATGCGTAAGCCGAGTGTAACCAATACGAAGCCGCACCATGGCGATCTCAAAGCGTCCATCACGTTGGCAGGAGGAAGGCCTCCCACTGACGCTGCCCCCGCCGAAGGAGTGCATCCCGGTAAACCCTCGTGAAATCCAACGCCGGGATAGGTGTGTTAGGGCCAAACGGTAGGGAGGACACCTCCCTCGCCGCGGCGTCCGCACACTCGTTGCCCAGAAGACCGACGTGGGAAGGTACCCAACAAAAGGCGATCAGCTTACAACGTGATGAAAAAAGGACAAGCCAGTCCTGGATCTGTCTCACTAACGGATGCCGGGAGACGAGAGAGGATAGGGCCTCAAGAGCGCTGCGGGAGTCCGAATAGATGACAAAAAACCTAGATGGGAGCTGAGAAAGGAATCGAAGGGCCAAGAGAATAGCAGAGAGTTCTGCCGTAAAAATGGAAGCCGATGGGGAAAGGAATAGCGATTGAACCACTCACAGGAAGGCTGCCGCACAACCCACACCAAAAGGCGAACGAGAGCCGTCAGTGAACACAAGGTTAGAATCAGAATGGGTAGATGAATGGGATAAAAACAATTGACGGAGGGCAAAAGGGTGGAAGTTTGACTTTGGTGCAGTAGAGAAGAAGGAACAGATACGTGGGGGTTCCACGGGGGGGGGAGGTAGAGGGAGGAGAAGGGAGCACTCGTCCCTCAACCCTCAGAGAAGATAAAACGGGGCCATCTGTAAACCGTACGGTCGAGCCAAATTGGGACGACGGTCAAAGTAAGTCGAAGTGGAAGGGCCGAAGAGGGATTGGAAGACCGAGTTGGAAGAAAATTGCCGAGCGCGAGAGAGGTATTTTAAGCCCTCCAATGTGCGGTGGACATCCAGCAGAAAATGGCCACTTTCCGCATAAATACTGACAATAGGAGAGGACCGGAATGCGCTGGTGCTGATGCGTACACCCAGGGAACGGATAGGGTCCAGCATGCGCAAGGCGGAGGCAGGGGGGGAGGAATAGGCCTGACAACCATAGTCTACCTTACTTTGGACCAAGGAGTGGTAGAGTCGCCAAAGGGTGGCGGTCAACACCACAATCGGTATGGGAAAGAAACTTGAGAAGGATGCAAGTCTGAAGGCACGAAGCCTTCAAAGACTTCAGGTAGGGAATCTAGGAGAGGCGGGAATCAAGAAGGAGACCTAAAAATCTAGTTTCGGGGACTACAGGGAGTGGTGATTCATAAAGAGAGAGGGAAGGAACGGCGGTGCAGCGGCGACGACGGCAAAAATGCATCACTACCGTTTTGGAAGGGGAAAAGCGAAAGCCGTGATCTGTGGCCCATCTGAAGACCGAGTCCAGGGCCCACTGGAGGAGCCATTCAAGAAAGGTGGATTGGGAGCCGGAGCAATAAATGGCAAGGTCGTCGACGTAGAGGGTGGCTGTAATTCCCGAGGGCAGAGCCGTCACTACATCGTCAATCGCCAAAGCGTGCAGATGACGCTCAGGACGCTGCCCTGGGGAACCCCTTCCTCTTGCGAGTGTACAGAAGAGAAGGAAGTACCCACCTGAACACGAAAGGAGCGAGAAGACAAGAAGTTGGAGATAAGCAAGGGAAAAGGCCTCGAAAACCCAAGAGATAGAGTTTACGGCAAATCCACCACCTCCAGGTAGTGTTATATGCTTTCTCCAAATCAAAAAATACTGCATAGAGATGACACCGTTCTGCAAAGGACTCGCGGACCGCGGTCTCCAACTGAACCAAAATGTCTGGTGCTACGGCCCCTGCGAAAACCGGTGTGTGTGTGTGGAAGAAAGCAAGTTGTGGCGTTCGAGGTGCCATACTAGGCGCCGAGAAATTATCTTCTCAAGGGGTTTCGAAAGGCAGCTGGTGATGGCTATTGGACGGTAGTTAAGGGGAGATGTCGGGTCCTTACCGGGCTTAGGAAAGGAGAGCACCACTTCCTCCTTCCAACAGGAAGGAAAGGTGCCCTCCACCCAACTCCAATTATAGAGGGTGAACAGATAAAAAGGAGCTGAAGGGTGTAGTTGGCGGAGCATACCAAAAATAAATGCCATCGAGACCGGGACATGGAAAAAAGACGGTTGTAAGGGAAGTTACTGGGGGTCTGGAAAAGATGAGGGGAGCGGGCAAGCAAAGCCTTACGTCAGAGGAAAGCGGGATCACAGTGGTCATGTCGGGAGATGGAGGCAATGGTCGAGGCCAAGACCTCGGCCACTGCAGTAGCGGCGATACTGGGTTTCCGTCTACCATAAAAACAGGAGGTGAATAGGAAGGGGGTTTACCGGAGATTTCCGGATCTTGTTTCAGATTCGGGAGGAAGGGGTGCGGAAAGAGAGGAGACATAAGTTCGCCAGGAAAGGCGGCAGGCTTCACGTACCGTGCGACAGGCCTGAGCTCGCGCACGTTTGAAAGCTATTGTATTAGCAAGGGATGGGTTGCGATGAGGACGACGAAAGCCTGATTTCTTAGCTCGAACGGCTAAGGCGCATGTTGGGGTTCACCATGGGACCGAAGTGGCGGAGGTGCGGGGAAATGTCGACTTGGGGATGGAGGACAGGGCGGCACAAGTGACGTGATCGGTAAGGTAGGTGGAGGCAGCGTCTACTGTCAGAAAGTTAGTCAGAACTGCAAAGGTTTGGCTTTCAGATCGGAAAGGGGGCCAGTCAGCTTTGGTAAAGGACTATCTGGTAGGAAGAGCAGAGGAGCTGGAAGTATGGGACGTACGGAGGAGGAGGGGGAAGTGGTCACTACCGTAAAGGTATGGAGTAACAGACCAAGAGAAATCAAGGAAGGCGGAAGGAGAAGCAAGTGAAAAATCTATGGAGGAGAACGTACGGGTCTGGAGGTGAAAAGCTGTGGGTTGACCAGTGTTAAGAAGATAAACAGAAAGAGTTGAGAGAAGGGAGACCACAACGCCACCCCGCTGGTTGGTGACAGCGTCACCCGACAGAGGATGGCGCGCGTTGAAGTCTCCCAGTAGGAGGAAGGGGGAGGAAGCTGTAAAAGGAGAGTAGAGAGATCGTTTGCAGAAACTTCCTGGGACGGTGGGGGAGATATAATGAACATAATGAATATAATCGGTCAAGGAAAACCCGGGCCGCAACAGCCTGGAGAGGGGTGTTGAGGGGAAGGGGAGTAGACGGCACGTCGGAGCGGACAAAAACTGCTGTACCTCCATGAGGGGCTGCATCAGGGGGAGGAGGTACGATGCGAACCTGCGGAGAGGGCGCAAAGGACGAACCCCAAGTTGGGTTTCCTGAAGGCAGACACACACTGGGGAAAAATCTCGGATAAGGAGAAGGAAGTCCTCCCAATTAGGGAGAAGACCACGACAATTCCATTGGAGGATGATAGCCATCACGTGCGGAAAACAGGGGGGGGGGGGCGAAAGACTTTATCGGGCGAGTCTAAAAAGAGTGACCAGTAGAACGAGACGAGACGAGACTGGGGGGAAGGCTAAAGAAGAAGTCGAAGAGCGGATAAAAGGAGGTGAAGGGAGTTTAGGTTTCGGGGGGGAGTCGGGGAATGCGGGAAGGAGGTTGCAAAGCAGGGCGGAGTGAATCCAATTTCAGGGGTGGAGGTGGAGGAGAGAATTCTCGGGGGGCATCGGGAGGTCAAGAAGGGAGCGGGGCGGAGGAGACGGGGGATACGAAGCAGGGCGGGGTGAATCCGATTTCTGGGGTGGAGGTGGAGGGGAGGATACTGGTGGCATCGGGAGGTCAAGGAGGGAGCGAGGTGAAGAAGGGGGGATAGGGAGGATGTCAACTTGAACTCGAAGTTCAGAAGCTGCATGGTCACCATCAGGAATGGAGGAGGGGAGGGGACGGTCGCGAAGGGAAGCGGGGGAACTCAGAGGAGCCGGCAAGACGAGAGGGATCACTGTAGACGGGAGGGGTATGGGGGCGGGAGAGGGAGAGAACTGGTGGGAAAGAGCGTGAGAGGACGAGGAGACGGGGGACCTGAGCAAGGGAGCTTGGTAGAGGGACCCAAACGCCGGGGACTGGCGGTGGGTCGTTTAACGGAAGAGCGCGGAGGGGAGGAGAGACCAGAAGAGGGGGCGGTTTTCGTTATACAGCGTATGCTGAAATGGCAGCAGTGGTTTCTGGAGGGTGAGAAAGCGGGTTGGTTACTACTGAGGTGGAGCAGATGGGGACAGTGGGATTGGAAGTTCTTGGGGGACGGGCGGGTGGTAAAGTGAACATGGCGGGTGGAGACGACGAGAAGGTAGAGGACGGGATAGGGAGACAGGTGGATGAGGCCTGTTCAGGCCTAGAATGATAGGGTGTGGAAGAGGACGGGAGGTAGCCTGGCGGAAGAGCGCAGTGTTTGGGCGAAGGTAAGCCCTGGACGCGCGAATCGGTACCTAACGCGGGCCCTCGCTTCCTGGAAGCTGACCTTGACAGATTCCCGGAATGACAGGACCTCACGCTCGAATAAGTAGGTCGGACAGGAAGAGGAGGAGGCGGCGTGGTCTTCTCCACAGTTGGCGCAGCGGGGAGGATTCGAACAGGAGGAACCATATGTCGGAGACGTTGAGTTAACACAAATACCAAGGGAACGTCTGCATGTCTTACTGACGTGTCCGAACCTCTGACAAGTAAAACAACGGTGTGGTCTGGGGATATAACGGCGGACGGAAATTGAAGATAATCGTCCCTAACTTTCTCAGGTAACTAGGAACGAGCAAAAGTCAGGATCAGTAAAGGAGATGGAATCTTTCTGAGAGAAGAGGCGGGTAAGAAGATCCGACTCTAAGTATTCCAAAAGGTCGGGGGCATGCACTACACCTGTACAAGTATTAAAGGAAGAGTGGGGGAGACAATCCAAGGAGCAGAAGCCAGGATCAAGAGGGACGAAGCCTTCTGGTGCTGGGCTCTGGAGGAGACTTCCACCACAAAAGAGCCATCGTTCTGCGGCCACATCTGTCGGGGATCGCCACAACGGGAAGTGAAGTCATCGTAAACCTCAAAGACATCTCGCTGTGAGAGAGGGGGAGAGGCAGAAGAACTAAGGACAGGAAACCGAGGATAATCAGAGTCAGAGTCCTCGGCCCCCACGAAGGGGTCAAAAGACTCGCGGGAATAAGACGTACGAGAAGCCTTAGAACGAGGAGGACGCGAGTGTTTGCAGTCCGAGGGGGTCAACTCCATCAAGATGCGGTCTTCCAGTGGTAGAGGACTCGAGGGCCTGGTTGCCCATCACCCGAGTGCTAAGAGAAGGAGTAGTCCGAGAATTAGAAGCAGAGGTCGTAAGCCGAGGAGAAGAAGAAGCCATCGCAAACAAAAAGGGATCCGAACCACGAGTCGTTACATAATCCGGAAATAGAGGATGATCTCCCATCCAATTACAACCCAGGCCCAATGTCATTTAATTTCGCTAATTGATGAGAAGCGATGTTACGATATTTGCTACTACTTAGCCCAGTTTAATATTAAGGTGCATCGAATTCTCTATACATTACAAAATTACAGTTAAAATACGAGCTCTGAGACTATGATTTTACGAATTACTTACCATAAAATACCACAGATAAAAATCAAAAGTTTACTTCAAGATGGGTGCACATGCAATTGTATTTTAAGGTACTCCCACTTTACCTCAACATAACTTAATAAAAAATATAGCCAAACAGACACATACTTCCAAGAGTACAGGTTTTGTAACCATGCAGGTAAGATAGTGTTTGAAGTTGTTTTCAAAAGGAAAGTATTAAATGATGGTCATTCAGAGAATATAAAACTAGAAACAATTTAAGGATCCACTTACTGAATCGTGAGGACTGTATAAACAAAGATTGTCGTACTTAATTTCTAATAACTTCGTGAATATTTCAAATTTGTAGCATATTTCAGCGCGTTTTATTTCATGTAAAATGACAATGAAACTTGGGGAAAGGCCATATTAAAAGTTAAGAAATTTGATCAACGGATGATCAATTCAGCAGGTAGGTTTCCTACCTTAAAAAAAAAGGCGTTCACTGGATATGAATGAACAGAAAGGCTTTTGGCATAATTTGCTAAGCATGTAACTGTTGTTTTGTTTTTGACGGTATAATAACTGTCAAACGTTTGTAGTCAGACAATAATAAGGATCACCTGAAGATCAGGGCCCCCCAGCGTTCTTTAGTTAGCTTCATAATGCTAACTAACGAAAATATCACCTAACCTAACCAATCGTTAGGTCATGTGTACGCCTTGACGACTGGTTAGGTTAGGTCGTGATATTTTTGTTAGTTAGCTTTATAACGCTAACTAAAGAAGGATGGGGGCCCTGATCTTCAGTTGATCCAATAATAATAATGATAACACTGGCCAACAAAATGAAACTTTTTTTTTCTCATCACAAACATGATCACACTTTTCTTAATGCATCTTTCGCGCTGATTCCGAATCTGGTTTTATTTTGTTTCTAGCACGTATAGTATATAGATACACTGGTTTTGATATTTTTAAGTTTTTGATATTGCTATAAGAAAATTTATGGATGTATAGATCACACTTAGGAATGCTAAGCAACAAATACATCACATACCTTATTCAATGTACTTATAAATAAAGAATATATACATTATTTTATTAAAAGCGCTGTGAGTGTGATTTCCTTTTGTAAATTTGGCCTGGATTGTCACGATACAGCATCCAACAATGGTCCGCCATCATGCTTTCATTCCAATATCCTTGGTAGCGCTTCTCCATCATCTGAATATCTTGATGGAAGCGCTCTCCTTGCTCGTCACTCACTGCACCAAGGTTTTCAGGAAAGAAATCTAAGTGGGAATGCAGGAAGTGAATTTTTAACGACATTCGACACTCCATTTCTTTGAAGGCATCAGGAGGTTCTTGACTCCATCCTTATACGCAGGTGACTTGTTGCTTCCAAGAAAGTTTTCACATATCCATTTGAACGCCAGCCAAGCCTTCAATTCCAGCGGACTTAGGACTTTTTCAAATTCAGTGTCATTCAAAACCTCCCTTATTTGTGGCCCAACAAAAATTCCTTCCTTCAATTTTGCTGCAGTAACCTTCGGAAATTTCCTTGAAAGGTATTGGAACCCTTCAGAATTGACTTTACCCATTGCTTTAACAAAATTCTTCATTAAACCAAGTTTAATGTGAAGAGGTGGCAGATAGATCTTTTGGGGATCCACTAAAGGGACAGACTGGACATTGCTTATCCCTGGGACATATGTATACCTAAGTGGCCAGTCACTTTTGGTGTAATGTTCTATAGTGGCGCGACTGTCCCACAGGCAAAGGAAACAACAAAATTTTGTGAATCCTGACTGCATACCCATAAGCATTCCTATAACTTTTAGATCTCCCAAAACATTCCATTGATGACTGTCGTATTTGATTGCCTTAAGTAGTATATCCATATTGTCATATGTCTCTTTTAGATGGACGGAATGGGCAATGGGGATGGATGGCATTATATTACCATTATGCAAAAGAACTGCTTTCAGGCTTCTCTGCGACGAATCAATAAAGAGGCGCCACTCAGATGCCACATAAGTCTGAGATATGGCTGTAAATAGTCCATTGATGTCATGGCAATAACAGAGAGGACCGTCTACTGAAAAGAATGCTGTTAATTCAAAATTCCGCTTTCGGTAGTAACTAATACGAACATTGTTCTCAAGTAAATTGTTCTCCTTTAGTCTTGAGGCGAGAAGCTCTGATTTCTCTTTAGACAGCGATAAGTCTCTAACAAGATCATTCAACTGTCCTTGGGTTAACTTTTTAGGCTCTAAATATCTACCTTCAAAAGTGTACTCTGGTTCTGTAGATGGTCCGGAAACGCCAGTTGCACCTTCATCACTTTCCATGTCATCTATGATAGAATCTAGCCTATCACTTGGGGGAATTGGAATGGGCAATGTTTCATCATGTTTTACTGGTCTACGTGCTGAATCCAAGTTTGGATATACAATCTGGTGTTTGTTCTTGGCAGAAAACCCCATTAAGTTCACACTACAAAAATAACAGTCTTCATGATGATCTCTCGGCTCCCTCCATATCATGGGTATGGCAAATGGCATTGAAGCTTTCTTTTTGTTAAGCCAATCACGTAATCCATTTGAACAGCCAGAACAGATTTGATGTGGCGCCCATGGTTTATCTTGGTCACCTAGATGGCAACCAAAGTATAGCTTGTATATTTTCTTAATGTCGGTTGTAATACTTCGTCGCTGTGTTTTAGTTGTCAACTGGCCGCATACGAAACAGAACTTGTCGGGGTCATTCTTACATTGTCGAGGCATGTTGACTGACCTGAGCAAACTATAAATTCAAAAAAATGTACACCAACTTGACACAACAAGTTCTTGGACTGGACTGATCTTTTGACACACAAAGCACGGCGTTGTTGCCTGAATCACAATGCTGCTAGACGTAAAAGCTCACATCTGAAATACATAAGATGTATAATTAAGATAATTGAAATAAATAAGATGAATAAACTAAAAAAACACAATAAAATAAACACAATCAAATGTTGAAATATTAGTATTTTGCCTATTTAAAATGGTTAAATCTGTGTAGTTATATAGTATATGCCTTCATCTTGAAAACTATACGTGCTAGAAAAAAATCTGAATGCAGTTTTGGAATCAGTGTGAAAAATGCTATCCAGCCACCACAAATTTTACTCTGATGAAAAATCTTTGTTGACCAGTGTAATTTATTAATGATTACTGAAAGTTACTTCCGCTCTATTTCTCATTCTTTAATAAACTATAATATAGAACAAACTGTTGAGACTATTGTTCTTAAAATGGAAGATAAGACTTATAATTACAAGAGAAATATGAATTTTAGTTCATTGGAAAATACCAAATAAGTTCAAATTATGCACGCTTTTCTTTATATTTCATAGGTCTCAATATATATATATATATATATATATATATATATTGAAAATTATTTCACGAAAGTAACACGTGAAAAATATTTATGATGAATAAAACCACGTAGGAAAGGAAACACAGAATGGTGCTCAAGCGCTTTCGTCTAATGACATCCTCAGGATCACTGTGTTCCTGAGGATGTCATTAGACGAAAGCGGAATTTCAAATATACTTTTCATTTTAACCTATTAAACTTGTGTCTGAGCAAGCAAAGCGCTACAACATGTCACCGGTACTAACATTTGATCAGCTACTGTACTGGAAGGGAACTGAAATCCAAGAAAGTGTGGATGATGCAAGCCCTTTGAAAGAAATAGTGTTGCGACTTGGTGGGCTCCACACTGCCATGAGTTTCCTTAGATCTATTGGGCATCTCATGACTTCTTCCGGACTGCAGACAATGTTAGAAACTGTCTATGCTGAAAACACGGTGCCCCACATGCTAAGTGGGAAAGCAATATCTCGAGCCGTTCGTGGTCATCTACTAGTTGTAGGTGCCCTTCATGCAATAATGATGTCAGAAATATACGAGTGCTCTATTAAGTTAGACAATGATGAAGAATACACTCAGTCAGAAGATGTTTTCAATTTTGCTGATAACTTCGATTTAATACAGATCTCAGATTTACTTGATAAATCAATTTCAGGAGAAATAAGTTCGGAAGATGTAGAAAAGGAGGAAGTCTTCAAAAAGATGATTGAGAAACTGAAGAACTACAAACATAGCTTAGATTCCTCGAGAATTGCAAAACTGTGGTTCCAATACATAGAAATGGCCGAAATACTATGCACATTCATAAAAGCCGAAAGAACAGGAAACTTCCTTCTTCATTTACTGGCAGAGTATAGCATGCTACCATTTTTCGCAGCGTCTGGACATTTTGCGTATGCTAAGTCAACACGCATCTATCTTCAAAAAATGTTAAATCTAAAAGAGACACATTCAAATGTTTACGCAAAGTTTAGAGAAGGCTATCATGTTGTTCGCAGAAGTAATAGATTTTGGGCTGGACTCTCAACAGATCTGGTTATAGAACAAGTTCTTATGAGGAGTTTGAAAACAACAGGTGGACTAACTCACGGACGAGGAATGACTGAGGTACAAAGATCAGTTTGACTACTGTCGACACCAGCCTGTGCAGAAATAAACCGTGTGATGCAGGAAGTTACAGATGTAACGTATGAAGGTAGTGAGCAGCATAAAGAAACAAGACAGGCACGACTTGAAAGAGATTTCAAAGATTCATTGAAAATCTTGGCGTATGCTGTGGCAAGAAACCCCTTCGACAACCGAAAGGAACTCATGAGCATTGACACAGGAGAAATTGCTATTTCAACTGTCAATGTAGACAATGCCAAGGTTATTGGAAGCAACATTCTTGCTTCAATGTCCGGAAAACCAGTTGCAGATTATACGTTCAAGAAGAAAGACGTGGCCATAACAATGAAAGCAAGATCAACTATTAAGATAGATGAAGAAGTTATTCCCGTTGATCCTCTCTTGTTATTCCAACGACTAATAACCACTGTCAGAAGTATAGGATCAGCTGTAGGCTTGGAGACAGCATTCTCGTATGAGCTGTGCACATTTCCTCCTACACTTATAGAGACAGACGGTTTGTTAAGGGAAGCAAATAAACCACAGCTAGCAAATTCTATCTGGTCTTCAACTGCGCCTGATGAATCAGATGCTTCACTTCCTAAAGATATTTCATATGTCCTCGATAGAGGATCCTTACTCCACAGAGTACAATGGACAAAAGGAAGAACATACAACGAGATTTTCAAAACTTATGTAGAATACGTCCTCAAGCATTACGGAGCGAGAACAGTCGTTGTATTTGATGGGTATGACGGGAAGCCTTGTACCAAAGATACAACCCACATTCGCAGAACCAAAGGCAAGCAGGGCATACCTGTACGTTTAACAGGAGAAATAAAGCTAAATATGAAGAAAGACGAGTTTCTTACTAACCTCGACAACAAGCAGAGATTTCTAGTAATGTTGGCGACTAAAATGAACGAAGAAAACATGAAAGCAATCCAATCATCTGGTGATGCAGACCTTTTGATTGTACAGACAGCAGTTGAATCTGCCAGAAGTAAACCAACAGTTGTTATTGCAGAAGATACCGATCTACTCATTATCCTACTCCATCATGCTGATGTAGATGGTCGCAGAATATTTTTCACATCAGAGCAAAAAACTCGATCGAAAGCGAAAACCAAACTGTGGGACATCAAGTACGCTAAATCGAAATTAGGATTGAAGATTGAGCAATGGTCAATAACGCCTACAATCGTGGTCGATACGCAGCGCGATGTTCCGTTTTTCGTATTTAGCATGAGATGGGAGCGCCCCCTATGGATTGAGTAATTTTTTATCAACTAAAAATATTTGCTAACCATCAAGGAAGGATTACTGAAAATTTGAAGGAAAAATATTAATGTTAAAGGTTAGCTGTGGACGAAAAATACAAGATGGTATCATTTTGACCTACCAACCTGGGGGTGTGAGGGGTTAATGCAAATTCCATTTTTCTGAAAAATTGCCTCACCCAATGGTGGTAAGTTTTTAATATGTTATTTTTGAATATTTGGGGATGTCAAAAACGATGAAACCATTTCTCTTACAATTACTTCCAGGTTGACCAAAAATATAGCCTAGATTGACTGGATTAATAGGAATAGTGGTGCCTACAGTGAAGAGATCATCCTGGTATGCACACTCTGTGGCTGTGCTCCAGGCCATGCTGTGCAGTGAGGTGGAGGAGGAGAGGAGGGAGGCAGTGAAGAGGATACTGGAAATCAGAGGTGAAGGAGATGAGGACACACAGGTAGGAGACTGCAGTGTCAGACCCAGGAAGACTCCTGACATCAACCCAGATGCGACCAAACTCTCCGAGCTTATTGACTGGAACTCTGGCGTGACTGAGCCTCCTCTGACCTGCTCTGTCACCACTGCTGCAATCAAGGAGTTTCTGGATAGACCAATGGAAGTTCCTGCATGGCCCTCACACACACAGTCAGTAGAGAGGTATGTAAGGATGAGAACTGAAGCAGCACAACATGTTTACTCACAAGAGAGGAGGGAGGCGTACATCAGTGGCCAGGTGGCCAGTAGGGAGCTCATGTCCAGGAACAAGATCAAGGCAGACATGGCATCCTTGGCAAAGTTCAAGAAACCTATCTATATTTCTAAGTTTTAATATTGAAATACAATAAAAATTTATTTAATTGTATGTAATGTACGTAAAATGTAGTTATATACAACAAAAAAAATACTTGCAAAAATTGCTGGTTTTTCGTAAACTTCAACTTCAAACATAAGTAGCTAGGAGTGGTCAAATCTGGATTTTAAAGCCATATTTCGATTTAGCACATAAAAATGCGTCATTTGGTCACTAGTAGCCTTTGAAAATCTAAAGATTTCACTTTGCTCCCTAAAATTGACACACCCTATTAAAGTACTCCGATGCTTGCAGCGTTTCTGGAGTCGCTAAAAATACAACAAAAGGGGAGAGGGTTGGGAAGAGTAACAATTACTTTGAGTGCCAATGAAATTGCAAAAGGTCTGCAGTAAAACTGGATGCAGTGGCAGCTAGCCTACCACTGTGGTAAAAGTAGGGAAGACGGCTGCAAATCCGATGCCAACATCGAAGATGGAGTCGTTGGTAAAAATTGGAACCGAGTCCGCATGTAGGGAAGAATGCTCCAAGAAGAAGTGACGAAGTCCATTAACGGATATCAGACTTAAAGGAAAAAAACCCATCCGATTTTGCTACTTTTTGGAACACTTTGTGGAACTTTTAATCCTGGACACTCATGATAAATTGTTCACACGGGAGTTAGAGAAGTGATAATAGAAATCAGACAGCAGGTTTGGATTCCCAAAATTAGAGAGGCAGTGAAAAAGGGTTTTGCATACAGGGTGTATGATAAGTAACTCCATATTTAAAATTCGTATAACTTCCCCATTTCTTACACAATTTTAATGAGACAAATTTTAAATTATTCAATATTTATTGAGGGTTTTATTCACAAACATTCACATGCACTTTACACTGCCACATATGCTCCTGCATTATCACATTTCCTTTGACGAACAGATATGTTGTCCACTGCTGCTCGTAACATGCGTTTAGGAACATTGTTAAGAATCTGATTAATTCTTTCCCCCAGTTCATCAAGATCTTTAGGTTTGCGGCGGTAAACTTCTTCCTTAGCCCAACCCCACAGAAAGAAGTCACAAGGTGTTAGGTCTCGGTTGCGAGCAGGCCATTCATACGCACTACGTCTTCTAATCCATCGTCCTGGAAATTTGTCATGCAGCCATGCAGCCATGCCCGTACATCGTTAGAAAAATGAGACGGTGCTCCGTCCTGCATGAAATGAAGATTATCAATGTTATTCCATTTCAATCATTGGCCATACGCGATTTTTTAACATTTGCAGGTATCTTTCAGCATTCATTGTGTTCCGAATGATAAAAGGCCCAACAATGGTTGTGGATGTCATACCACACCAAACCTTCAGCTTTGACCGACAGAAAGCTCAATTGACAATTGGGAAAGAAATCGAGAAGTTATACGAATTTTAAAATAGGGAGTTACTTATCATACACCCTGTAGACGTGTGGTTTGCAAGCGTTGGAGTGCGAAACCTTATCATGAAAAAGTGACTCCACTTCCAAGAGAATAGTGTGTCTACATTGCTCTATTTGATGTAGCTGGAGTAGATTTTGTGGTTCCAATCTATGTTTATGAGCAAAGGCAGTCCAACAAAGGTTGTACCAGGTGTTCCACTTAAAACCGGCCCGCTGGAGTAGTACAGCGTACTCCAGCGGGCCGGTTTTAAGTGGAACACCCCGTATATTAGGGTGTGTCAATTTTGGGGGTGAAATGACTAAATTGAAAATCATGTGATTTGGTAGCAATTTAATGTAATCATTTGGCATACAAAATAATATCCTTGCTTCAAAAACAATAAAAAATAACTCCTACCTACATCAATTTTAATTAAAAAATTCCATTTTTCCGTAAATTCGTAACAAAATAACAAATGTGCGCAAACATTCTATCAACATTTAAAGTGGCAATAAGATATCATTCAGCGTCTTTATTTGAAAGTAACCAATGCAGTCATGTCCTTTTTGCTGCGGTTCCTTGACATTAGCATTCGGCTTGCTACTTGTGCTTTGATGTAGCCTTCTCGCCTCTCGTGACTGTAAACTTGACTAGCTGCTTCTGTGACCATTTTCACACATCTCTCCACACACTGAGTGTGAGAAGGCCACTTTGGCACTTGCATTGGGGCTTCTTTAAGTTGTGTTAAATCTTTGTTTGTTATACATGTTGTCAGTGGTGGCTCCAAAACTTCCGAACTCAAGTTAACTAATTCTGACAATTTCGTGGCATTGACGTTTATCGGAGGTACCGTCCTCGTCTGAACAGAACAGTCTCCCAGCTGGTCATCATCTAGTGATGTTCCTCTAAGCTTTAGAATGATTTCCACAGCCTCAGTTCGCTCTTTGGTACATTGGCTGAAGAGTATTGCTTGCAAAACTGCCTCTGGCCTAGCATACCAAGCGGACCTTCTCATCACAGGTAACACGATGTCCACTACTACTTTCCTTTTGGTTCTCAGTAGCTGTAATTGAAACAAGATGTGGTTGGGCCCCTCCATCCACATTGGTTTAAGTTTTACATTGAACCAGTGAGGAAGATAAAACCCAATAATAAATTCAACAATCAACATCAAATTCTGTAGCATTTTGCCCTTCAGTGCAAGTTTGGAAACCCAAATCCTGCAGAAACGAATCGCTGTAGTTAACCAACGACTGTGACTTACGGGTCCAATCTCCAAGAGAGCCAGATTTTGAGGCAACTCTCCTGATCTGATTGCTTGAACAATACGATAAGCGTAAGCTTGATCCGTGCTGAGGTCTTTGATAACTTCTTCAGACAACACTGGAAGGGGAGGGCCTACTTCGACCTTTGGAAATTTTGTATTTATTTCTAATTCCGTTGCTTCATATAGCATGTTGCCAAGGGGGCCTCACCACTTGTTGTTGCTCTTTGTAGGACCATCAAGTTCCTGGATGAGACGACGAAGAGGTAGTTCCCCTGTATGCAAATCACATACAATCCAAACAAGCCTTCTTCCAAGTTTTTTCTCTAAATGCGTCTTAACACCGCCCTGCCATCCAGTGCTTACCGCAGTTGAGTCTCCACCAACGGCCTGCAGTGAACTGTCAAGTCTTCTTTCTTGAAGCCAACATATTATTTGATCAGCAATTGCCTCTGCATGTTTCTTGCCTTCTACTTCTGCTTCAGGAACAAAGTGAAACAAATAGCGGCCACCAGGTTCGGAACACACAGAGTAGTGTTCTTCTTTGATGAGACCGGGAAACTTTCTGTCCATTCCCTCTACCTCTAGGAGAACTTTTGTGTCATATCTTCTTCCATCAAACAAAAGGCAAGAGAGACCTTCCTCCTTCAAATCTTTTTCATGCTGATCAGATATTTCCTTCATTATTTTTTCTTGTGCTCTTCTTATCTTATTATGATCTATCACTAAGGATGTATCCTCTCGGCTGATGAGGCCTGCATCTATCCAAGCGGCAGTGGCAATCTCTGCAGTCTCTCGTAGCCCCGTATGGTGGCGAATATTGGCAAGGGCAATGTTTGAGATGTCTTTAGTGTTGTATTTCATTCTCTTCGGCGAAGGTTCAGATGGCATTTTGGAGCTATCATCTGATGTTGCTTCTTTCTGTTCATCTGAAGAGCTTTCATCTCTTTGGGTGGCTTCTTCACTCTTCTTTTTCTTCCTTTCTTCCCTCTCTCGGTTTTTCTCTTTTTTCTTAGCAATAACAATCTGTTTTTAGGTTTCTGAATAATCTGCCGAACCAATCTGCATACTTCCTTGGCCTCCTGCCTTTGTTCTCTGCGCCTTTATGAAAGCCAGCTCCAAAACAGGGATCTTCTTCTCACGAGGACAGCGACAATCAATGTGAGGGTGAGGTTCTCTTCTGCATGAGGGGGAACAATTGGCTTCAGAACACAACTCTATGGGACACTGGTAGTTAAAAATGTCAAGAAGAGTATCAAGTGTGTGCAGAAATTTATTTTTCTTTGCTAGTTTTCCTTTACTAAGTGATGTCTCAACTGCTTTGTGCCACAGCTTTGTTAATTTTAGCTCAATAGTTCTATACTGATTGAGTACAGGTGGTTTGAATAACACATTAGCTTTTTTCCACTGATACAGAAGAGGGGGAATCATGTCCCTTATGAGCTCTTTCTCTGTGTAGTTCCTTCTATCCTTTGTATTTTGTTCACGAAGGAGTAACCCTAGTCTCAGCATGTCTCGCACTGTTGGTAATTCTGATACGGGAAGCTCCTTGCCTGTACCAACTAACAGGCTCAACTGGCATGAAGACTGACCTCTTGTCTTCAATTTTGGCATCTTAGGAATATCTGAAAAGAAAGAAAAACATTTAAGTATTTTATATCAATTACGATGTTTCAAAGTTTAGTCATTCGATGTTCTAAAATTCAATAAAAAAATATTTCATGGGATTACAACATAATTAGACAGAAGAATATGATAATAATAAATAATTGTAATAATCAATAATCCATACTTACAGTTAAACTGTAGTATTCGTCTAGTAGAATAACTATAAAGTAGGTACAAGAGCAATAACAGCAAACCACCGTCTATGACATCTAAGAGGCAACTGAGGACTGAGAGTGAAGGACAGTTTTATTCATGTTGTGACTTGTACATTGTACAACAATTATATGACCTTGAAAACACTCCATATGCGATCAGTGGGATAATTCTGTGACAGATGAATAGTTAATCAATTTATGTCCTATTATTTAGTAAAATAGTCAATTTCTGAAACTTTAAGGTAAAATTGATGTAGGTAAGGGTTATTTTATTTCATTTTGGTTGGCCAATTTCAAGTTTTGACATGAAAAGACACTATATTTTCACTACCAAAATTGATTTGAAAAAAGTTGACAAAATTGACACCCTATTATATGTCTTTTCACCTGTGATACCATCAGAGCAGTCCATTTACAGTTGGTAAACAATTTAAGTAGTAGTGTATTTCCTTTGACTCTCAAAAGGTTTGTGAACAGAAGGGGTTTCCCAAATAAAATCATCTCTGATAATGCAAAAACCTTCAAAAAGGCTGCAAAGGAACTCCAAGAAGTTTGATCCTTGCTAAAATAGGAGGGATTTCAATTCTACTTTTCACACCATGGGGCACAGTGGGAGTTCAGTGTAGAGAGAGCATCGTGGTGGGGAGGATTTTGGGAAAGGCGAGTGAGAAGTGTAAAGGGCCCATTAAAGAATTCTGCACTGTTTTGTGTAAAGTAGAAATAATGTTGAATAGCAGGCCTATCACCTTATTTATAACAGAATGCGGGATGCACAGTCATTGACACCAAATCATTTTCTTTGTGGTAAACGATTAACATTAAGCCCCAGTTTGCCAGTAGATTTACTGCTTATCCAGACCAGTCAAGAAGAGTTAATAAGAAGGTTCAAATACCTTGAAGAGCTTCAAAATTAGTTAAGGAAGAGGATGCAGATGGTATACTTGCCAGAACTCAATTATTACCCATCAGGTAATATAACACATGCCCAATCCGATGTAAAATAGTGTTTTCTGGCTTAGCATTGATGTTGTATAGGTATAGGAAGTTTTGGATCTGATGGCGCCCTTAAAGTGGTCCGTTCCCCCTTTGAAAATGCCTAGATCTGTCACTGAGTGGGCTACGTCGTAGCCACTGTCGTAACACCGCTTCCCGTTGATCAGCGAAGTTAAGCGACATTGGGTCTGGGTAGTAGTTGGATGGGAGACCGTCCTCCGCGTCCAGATTATGTAGCGACCCGTGGTTCGGATACCATGTAAAGCTGTAGGTCCCCTCCGTCATATGACCTTAGATGCTGCGAAGGAGGTTAAACAACCCCAATCATTATTATTATTATGCCACTGAGTGGTAATGCTTGGGAATGAAAGCCTAAGGAAATGCTGGAAGCTTGGTATAATTGAAGAGTTGTTTGTTGGCAAAGACATTTTAGTTAGATCTGCATTGGTAAAGACTCCAGGAGGAAAATTAAAGAAACCTACACAAAAACGCTATGCTTTAGAAATAAGCAAAAACAGAGTCAAGACGAATCATTTCGGTTACAATCTCATGGAGAAAGCTTGGCTAAACTCACAGAAAGTAGTGCTAACAATGCTTCTTCGGTGGGAAGTGTTAGAAAGTCTAGAAGAGGAAGAGCCATTGTTAACCCAAAGCGATATGAAAACTAAGCTGATTAATGCAGCATTGCTTGTATAGTAACTTATATATTAAGTTAAGATACATATGTCCATCTCATAATTGTAAGGTTAGTGAAAATTTGTAATTTATTTTAGAGCCAATTTTTGGGCTCTTGTGGCATTATTTTTGGGTGCTGGCAGCGTCCTTTCTACTTTTTTATTGAAAGTGGCAGTGATAGGTGGAGTAAAAAGAACGATTCAACCAAATCTAGGCTTTATTTGGCATAAGCGTAAATCTGCAACAACAGAAACAAGGATTTACTAGACAATAATTGAGCTGAATATTGGAGGCACCTAAGTAACACATACATCATCGGAAACAATACAAAACGGTACACCACATTCTTCCCCTCTGAGTTCAATCATCACGGTAAAGAGCCGGCAATTTACGAACACGATTAGATCGTCGCGGCCTCAGCTGAGGCGCAGAATCATCTACACTCGTGTCGGATACCAAGTGAAGAGAGCGATCTGCAGCGTCTACAGCAGTCTCAACCGTATGCTCGAGAGTAACTTCACCAACAGGTGTTTCATTTAAACCTTCACTTGGTGGGTCGATCCAGTCAGCTGTCTCAACAGCAGTGTCAGGCGCACATTCACTCTCTTGTAGAGTTTTGTCTCAGACCAGTGGGAGCCAGGTCACGTGGAGAGACCGTAGTTTCTCTTCCGTCCGGGTATCTGACATACGCGAATTGTAGGTTCGCTTCCACCAGCTCGACTTCATCAACCAGGGGGTCATATTTACTGTTTCTGACTTGCTTTCTGAGCAGGACAGGACTAGGAAAAGAAAGCCAGGTTGGCACAGATAAACCAGACGTGGATCTTCGTTGGAAGGAAAACAGTCTTTCTTGGGGAGTTGCTTTGGTAGCTGTGCTCAAGAGGGAACGAACTGAAGAACTAAAGTCCAATGAGACTTTGGGAGATTCTTCGATTTGAGAGCCAGAGTTACTGTCTTCCATATAGTCCCATTGAGCCTTTCACATTGACCATTTCCTCTGGGGTTGTAAAGAGTAGTCCTACTTGTACAGATGCCATGACTGCTGAGGAAGTCTTTGAGCTCTTTGCTCATGAAAGATGGTCCTCGATCCGAGTGAATGTAGGCAAGCATTCTGAATATGGAAAAACCCTGACGTAAGCAACGAATGACGGTAGCGGTCGTCATGTCTTTGTACGCGAACGCAAACGGAAAACGCGAGTATTCGTCAACGATGGTCAGAATATATCGCTCCCTAGAAGCGCATGGCAATGGTCCTTTGAAGTCCATGCTCAACCTTTCGAAAGGTTGTGTAGCTTTGATTAGAGGTGTAGTATGAGGTTTATGAAACCGAGGCTTCAGCCGAGCACAATCTGGACAGTCAGCGCAAGCCTTCTTGATGTCATTCATAGAGTAAGGTAAATTTTAAACGCGAACAAAGCAGGCCAGTCTGGTGACTTCAGGATAACACAAATGCTGATGCAAGTCCATCAAAGGATAACTGCAGGCCGCTGAACAGGTAGCTCTCGATAATGCATCAGGTGATGCATTTTCTGTTAGAGGACGATAAACAATGTTGTAATCATAGCAAGACAGTTCTACCTTCTAACGATAGATCTTGTCATTCTTGATTTTGCCATGATTTTCGTCGTTGAACATAAAGGATCGCTGGTCGGTGATTAGGGTGAAATGACGCCCAGAAAGGTAATGTGACCACTTTTTGACAGCTTCTACTATGCACAGGCCTCTTTTTCGACAGAAGAATGTCGGCACTCGCTCTCAGAAGCGTTCTCGAGAAAAAGGCCACGGGCCTGCCAGCCTGGTTGAGAGTCGCTGCAATGGCAGTGTCCGATGCATCAGTTTCAACTATGAAGGGAATAGTTTCATCGATCTCGCTGACTACAGCATTCTCAACTTCTATTTTCAGATTCTTGAAGGCATTTACAGCTTCCGTGGAAAGATTGAAAGGCCCGTGATTTGACCAGAGGCTTGAGTTTGTCCAAGAAATATGATATCTACATTGAGTAGTAGGAAAACATCCTTTAGGGGACGCAAGCGTTCTGCATCAGGCTTCAGAACCCCTTGAGAATAGTGTATACCAAGAAATCAATCGAAGTGACAGAGATGAATGATTTGGACTCTAAAGGTGAAGTTGCGCTTCTTTGCAGCCTCGAGAAATCTGGCTTGATTTTCGTCATGCTCTTTTTGATCCATATCAACAACAGTAATGTTGTCTATGTAAGCAAAAGCACCTTGTAGATGGTTGCTTTGTATGAACTCACCCATAGTTCGCTGAAGACAAGCCACTCCGTTCGTGACTCAAAAAGGTACTCTAGTAAACTGGTACAGCTTTCCATTAGCCTCAAAGGTGGTGTAAGGTTTGTCCTTGTCTTGAAGAGGAATCTGATGGTAGGCACTTTTCAAGTCTAGTGTACTGTATACCTTATACTGCAAAAGTGATGTAGCCAGATCGTCAATTCTGGACAGCGGGTATGCACCCAGTTGAGTGTACCGGTTGATAGTTTGACTGCAGTCCACGACGAGCCTTTTTCGGTGACGCTTGTTAGTCACAACGAGAACCTGGGACCTCCACGGAGAGAAACTGGGTTCAATTACTCCTTCAGATAGCAGCTTGCTTGTTTCACTCTCAATTAAGGCTCTGAAAAGGCTCAATAAAGGCTTGACTAAATCGCCTGGACTTCGTGGCTACTGGCACACATGACGGAGTTAAATGAGAGAAGAGCGCTGGTGGGTCCACAGAGGCAGAAGGTAGGCTACAGATTGTACGAGCCTTGATGTTAAGATCCGACTTTGGCCCTTCAAAGGTAACAATCACATTCTGATGCAGACCCACAAAGTCTTGTCCAAGGATCACTTCACTACATAGGTCATTCAAAACAGTCCGAGAAATGAGATATCCACATCTCTTATAGAGAGCTCTCTTGCAATTCAGTTCGGTAGTCCAGATACAGTGCAAATTGTGGTGTTTTTGCAAGGTTTAGAAAGAAGACCACAAATAGTGCCCCTTCTTTATTTATTCTGAGACCTAAAGTAAGTCCGCGTCGAGTCAACAACCCTGATGTAGCACCGAAATGATTCCAGGTCTCTAGAGTGTTTCAGTCTACCTTAATTAGGCTATAAGTTAGGTAGCTCTTCAGAGCTTGGTCGTTCAAGGCTCAGCTGGGATTCCGAATCCAATTAAAGAGAAAAACTAACATTGGGGACGTACAAGCCATTATATATTTATTCATCAAAAGTACTGCATAAAAATAATTGTCAGAATTATATCAGGTGCCAAAACCAACAGAGAACACCCAAGACCTATGTTCAAATCTCTAAAACTCTTCAAGCTTCAGAGAATATTTGTTCACATATGCATAAGATATTCTTTAAGGAAGCTCCTGTGTTAATTATGGAAGACATATCAAACAACCAAGTAAACAATTTAGTGAACGGTGAACCTAAGTACAGCGGTTCTCAACCTTTTTTTCACTTGGTCACATCCCGGTTAAGAACCGCTGCTTTACAGTTTAGAGTAGTGGTTCTTAAACCCCGAGTGGGGGCACAAAACTATTTCAAGAGGGGGGGCGGGGGGTTCAATGAACAATTGCCGGCATGTATGGACAAAAAAGTAAAAAGTACACACACACACACACACACACAAAATACATTTCGACAAATGTGATCGTGGCATAATAGCGCATAAAATGAAACATATGGGAATAACAGGCAAAGTTGGAAAATGGATCTACAACTTCCTCGGAGAACGTCTTCAGGTCGTTAAAATTCAAGGTATAATATCATCAGAATCGGAGGTACGCAGCTCAATACCACAAGGAACAGTATTAGCCCCGCTTCTTTTCATTATCATGCTAACAGATATAGACAATGAAGTAAACAGCAATAGTATAGTAACATCCTTTGCAGACAATACAAAGATCAGCAGAAAAATCAGCGACGCAAAAGACGTGGAGGCCTTGCAGTGGGACACAAACAGAATATATAAATGGTGAGAAGAGAACAACGCGACATTTAACACCCAGAAATTCCAGCTCTTGAGATATGGTAGAAATGAGGAACTTAAACAGAGCATATTATGCCCAGGACAGACAGGAAATTCAGAGAAGCACGAAAGCGATAGATTTGGGGGTTATAATGACTGATGATGCGAAATTCGAGACAAAATCAGATAGCGATAAACAAAGCAAAAAGAGTCGTGGGACAGGTACTAAGAACTTTTAAAAGAAGGGAGGAGACAGTAATAATTTCCCTGTTGAAACACTGATCATACCAAAACTTGAATACTGCTTAGTCTTGACGCCCGCATACAAGAAGGAAGAAATTAATAAACTAGAAGATATTCAGAGACATTTCACAGCCAAGATCGATGGTTGCAAAGAACTGAACTACTGGGAAAAACTACGTAAATTAAATCTGTACTCCCTGGAAAGAAGAGAGAAGTACACCCAGTGGTGTAGTGCTGTGGGAACGCGTGGGAACGGCGTTCCCTTACTTTTTTTGGTAGACGGAACGGCGTTCCCTCACTATTTCAAATAAATCCGAACTTACAAATCTCTAACGTCATGAAATTTTAATTCCCACCCCTAGAAGAAATATGAGAAAGAATCATTAACTGTTTCATTTCTTTTAGCTTCGACTGAGGCAATGCTAGCTTATAAAGATCTGATGAAACAGTCACCACGGCGTACCAGTTGTTAACTTTTTTTTAGTTAATCATTCCAGTTGTTAGCTATTTTTATTGATCGTACTGGATGTCGTATATCTAATGACACTGGAAATACTGCATCTTCAACCTTGGAATATATCCTAATATCCAGTGCATATGACCTCAAAATATCCCTCAAATTGGTCAGATTTCAAAAGATTTCCCGGGGGGCTTACAGTGCCCCAGGACCCCCAGCTGTATGGGCTCGCCGCGCTCGCCATTGTTCCCCCCGCATCTGAGTAACACTTTCAAAATGCGTTCCCTCACTTCTTTATTTAGCACTACACCACTGAGTACACCATAATACGAGGGGCGGTCAGAAGATAAGTTTACGCGGCGTATAATTTCGTAACTAAAGGACCTACATTGATTATGTTTGTATCAGGTGAATTCGTTAATCATTGTTGGCAACACTGCAAGTCCATTCGGCTGCCATCTACTGTACATTGGTTATATGAGTCAGTTGAACATGGCGGCTCGACTGGAACAGTGCCCTGTCCTACGGAGCAGTCCAGGGCGTTTACGTTTAATGGCCGCTCGTAAACGTTCCAGTGTTGAACAATATGCAGCTGCATTGATTGTTGTGCCTTTTTGTGTGAAGTCTGCGAGCAAAACGCTTTGTGGTTCCAAAACAAGGTAACCATCACGTTGCTAGCGGACCTTACAATCTTGAACTTGTTTGGTCGCGGGGACCCAGGATGCTTCCATTCCATGCTGGCACGTTTTGTTTCCGGAATACGGTGATGAACCCATGTCTCATCTTCTGTGACAATGCGCTCGAGAAATTCTTGATCACTGACAGACCCGGAATATCGTTGCAGAAATGACAGGGCACTGTTCCAGTCGAGTCGCCATGTTAAACTGTTACTAATGTACGTAGATGGCAGCCGAATCGACGTGCACTGTTGCCAACAATGATTAACGAATTCACCTGATACAAACATAACAATGTAGGTCCTTTAGTTACGAAATTATACGCCGTGTAAACTTATTTTCTGACCCCTCGTATATACATGGAAAATGATGGAAAAACTGGTACCAAACCTCAAACTAAACCCAATTACTATCCAAACAACGCTGGAAAATGGCAAAGGCAGAATGTGTAGTGTTCCCAAATTAAAGGCCCGACAAGGGACTTCCTCCAAACCGAAGAAAAACCGCTTGGTTGTCCGGGGGGCTAAGACTTTTTAACCAGCTTTCAAAGGACCTCAGAAATGTGACAGGGGTCAAAGTTGAAGTCTTCAAAAGAAGACTAGATGCCTGGCTCAGGATAGTACCAGATGAGTTGGGCGTACCTGGCTATGTGCGGTGGAGAGCGCAAGAGAGTAATTCGCTCCTCCACCAAGCCAGGCCTAGAGGCAGGACCATAAGC
Source organism: Bathynomus jamesi (assembly GCA_023014485.1). Classification (NCBI taxonomy): domain Eukaryota; kingdom Metazoa; phylum Arthropoda; class Malacostraca; order Isopoda; family Cirolanidae; genus Bathynomus; species Bathynomus jamesi. The sequence continues at coordinate 95,541 of JAJOZX010011553.1, forward strand.
TTGACCTTCGTGTGAAGAGAGACGAGACCAACGTACAGAACTGCTACGAGGTTGCGATGTGTATATATATATATACAGGGCGTCCCAAAAAAATGTATACACACTTTAACAGCTGATAGCTCAATTGATGTTTCTTTCTTTCCAAGTTAAACCCATTATAATTAATAATGGCAGTCAGACTAAGCTTTGAACAAAGGAAATTCATTCTAAAATGCTACTGGAAGTGTGAAAACGCAGTTGAAGTGCAAAGACAGTTTAGGAGGGAGTTTCAAACAGATCCACCAACGCGACTTACCATCACTCGAATTAGAGATAAGTTTGAAGCCGATGGAACTGTTCAGAATGTCCACAAGAAGCGTTCCGGAAGACCACGGACATCGACAAGCCCCACAAAGCAAGAAAGAGTACTGGAAACGTATCACCAAAGTCCAAGAAAATCTGTGCGGCAAGCGAGTCGTGAGGTAGGAATTTCAGAATCGTCTGTCCAACGCATTTTGAAGCGCTGTCAATGGAAAAGTTACATTCCAAGATTAGTCCATGCTATTAATGAAGATGATCCAGACCGAAGAGTGGAGTATTGCGAGTGGTACTTGGCACGATGTGGATGTGGATTGGACGAAGGGGTTTCGTAGAATACCCTCCGCGTTCACCAGACCTCACACCACTAGACTTTTTTTTATGGGGATACTTAAAAGACAAAGTCTACGCTATAAAACCTGCAACAGTCGCTGAATTGAGAGCAGCCATTGAACGAGAATGCACACAAATACCAAACGAAATGTTTCGTGATGTTTGCGATTCCATTGCTTCGCGTTATCAGCAGTGCCTGGACCAGAACGGACGTCAGTTTGAAAACAGGCGTTGACAAAACAATTAAATAATGTCTGTAGATTCTATTACATTTTGAAAATGAAATGTATTTTAATAAACACTGCCTTTATAATTATTTAAAGTGTGTATACATTTTTTTGGGACGCCCTGTATATATATATATATATATATATATATATATACAGATGTGTTTTATCGAGTGGCCAGTGTTATCAATTGAATAAGTGGTTTTCGTTGAGGTGTCTTTAAAAAAAAAAGTGTTTGGTGCATTCTTAACTAAATTACTTCGTGTTACTAATCATTCATTAACGAATATATTTCATCTATTGACTTTATTCAGTACTATATTATTTGATTAAACCAAGGCTAGTGCACGTGGCTTGCCTTGTTTGCTTTTCAAATCTATCAAAAAGCGAGCAGTCATAAGGTTCATTTTCCCTTCCTTCGGGAAGTCAGGTAGAGTGTGGTCACACACCGTGGGAAAAAAGGAAAAACGTCGGTCGAATCGCGGACAGATAAGTACTATTAATACTCTTTCTTTTACAGATCTTTTGTCGGTAGCTTAATTTTATATTCATTTAGTATAAATTTGTGTTACAAGAACCTGTTTCTGCGTTTCAAGAACATTTTTGCGGGTTTAGGCAGGTGACGGCACAATAAGCACGCGGTATACCTACGTTGTAATTTATTAATTTCCAAACGCTCGTTTTTTTTTTTTTTTTAACTAATTAAAAGCATAGCACCCCCGTCAAGTACTTGCAGTCGCTGTGAAGGGAAATTTGCGCTTACGCGTTTACAATGGCTAATAATAATGAACAGTTAGTTTGCAGGTGGTGCTCAAGCATGGAAGTGCTGAGGAACGAGTTAGAACGTGAGAGGGAGGCCAGAGTGAGGCTTAAAGAAAGCGTGATGCTCCTGACGGCAAAATTAGAATCCCTTGAGACTCCAGTTACGACCCCTCCTGTCTCAGTTTCTACTAATATAAATAATACTAATAGCCCTCTCTCTTCCCCTAGTTCCCAACCCTTCGTTCGAGTGCGTAATGGAGCCCCATTGAGAAAACCTAAGACATGTCTACCAGTAATAACAAACAATAAGTTTTCTGTTTTAGGTTTCGAAGATGCTGATGAACCGGAAATACGACTCATTGGCGATTCCATTGTTCGAGGGCAGCTCGAAGAATTCTGTGGGAGAAACCCTCGTCGTAGGCGCCGTTACTGCTACCCTGGTGCAAGGGTGGAGGATATAACTAATAGTGTTGACCATCTTACAGACGGTACCGCCGAGGACACAACGTATGTTATTCATGTCGGTACTAATAACGTTTTAAATTCTAGATCGGAAGAACTGCTGGCTAGGTACAGGGACTTACTAGAGCGATTAAAGGAAAAAACTAATAAGATTGTTTTAACAGGTATACTTCCTCGAATTATCCAACGTAACGATTTCTACAGCAAGGCGACCTATATTAACAATAACCTAAAGTCTCTTTGCCAACAGGAAGGAGTGCATTTTGCGAATTTTTGGAACAGTTTCTACAGCAGGAGGGACTTGTTCCTCGAATATGGACTTCATCTTAATGACGTTGGAGCTGCGCGTTTAGGAAGACTATTTCATAATACTCTCTCTTCTTTTCAGGCTGCCGTAACTCGAGTGGTCCCAGCGTAAATTCCAGAAATTTCCCCTGCGCTCGCGAAGGTGTCGCAATTACAAACAATTTGAAGGTTCTATCCTTAAATGCTCGTAGCTTACGAAATAAAATAAATGAATTTTTTTCTTTAATTGCTTGTAAAGACTATGATTTAATTGCGATAAATGAATCGTGGTTTAGTACTGAAACACGTGACTTTGTAGGGGAGTATCAAATTAGAGGTTATAGACTTTTAGTTAAAAACAGAATAGGTAGGCGAGGAGGCGGTGTTATGTTGTATATCAAAGATAATATTGCGAACGTTATAGAAGTAAAGCACACAATTCCAGAACCAATAGATTCGACTATAGCAGAACTTAAATTGAACGATTTCAAATTTGTTGTTGCGATTATATATAGGCCCCCTAATCAAACAGCTGGGTGATTTTAATTGCGCCGACGTGAATTATGATACAATGCAGGGAGACGTGGAAGGTAATCATTTAGTTAATTTTCTCGAGGATAGCTTTCTTATTCAAAAGGTTGGGGAACCTACGAGGTTTGACAGTATTTTAGATTTAGTAATAACTACGGATGATAGGCTAATTACTGATCTTCAAGTAATAGAACCGTTAAGCAATACCGATCACAATATGGTAGAGTTTGTCCTCTCAGTAAGTCACTCGAAACCAACTAACTCGACTAAAATTCCTAATTTCCAACACGCAGACTTTTGTAAATTTCGAAATAAATTGTCACACGTCAATTGGGAAAACGTAATGGAGAACTCTAACGCAAAACTAATGTGGGAATCGTTCGAAACAGTATTTAGGACTATAAATGAGGAATGTGTACCGTACAAAATTAAGCGTGCGAAAGTAAATAACCCTTGTGGTTTACTTCTAGAGTAGGAGACATTATAAAGAGTAGAGATAGGGCTTATAGGCTACATAAGTGCGATAAAGACAATTTGTTGTTACGAAACAATTACATATCTCTAAGGCGTGAAGCGAAAAGTGTAATAAAAAAGTCCAAGCGCGAATTTGAAATCTTCATAGCTCGTGATGGTAAAGAAAACCCCAAGCGATTCTCTCAATACGTCAACAATAGAAATCCAGTAAAAAGTGTGTTGGGGCCGTTGAAAAATTTTAACGGAGATCTAGTTTCTGAAAACAAGGAAATGGCTACCTTGCTAAACGAATTCTTTACGTCAGTTTTTACAAGAGAAGATGTAACGAATATCCCTACGGTCATAGACATAATACCTTTTGATAATGGTAATATTTTGGATAATATTGTGGTTAGTGAAGGGGAGGTAATGCGCTATATTGATAAAATGAAAACACGTAAATCACCGGGGCCGGATTCCATATATCCCATACAACTAAAAGAATTAAAAGATAGCATTGTTGTGCCGCTAACAAAGATTTTTAATGCGTCTATTTCTGAGGGCTGCGTACCAGATAATTTCAAGTTAGCAAACGTAACACCTATCTTTAAGAGAGGCGATAAAGGTGCGGCGGGAAATTATAGGCCAATCAGTTTAACGTCTGCTGTAGGTAAGCTACTGGAATCAATAACACTACACTGGTATGCATCAATTTTGCTGTCAAGGGTTTTGTAAGTGATTCTTATAGAGTTTTTCCTGCTGATTTCGAATCTGCAATCCGTTTTTCTCAATCAGCTCAGGTTATCCGGCTATGGCCTCATAAGTAAAATAGAATTTTTCGTGATTTTGTCAAAGCGGAATTGGAACAGTAACATCTATCATCACTTGTTTCACTTGTATAATATCTTTTTTTACTTTTCAGGCATATAGATAAAATATTTCATAATGAATAGAGCGTGTAAAAATGATCCCAATAGATTCTGCTACATATGTGGGACGGTTACCATGCCAAATAACCAGTCCCAAATCACTAAATTTGTGAAGACAATGTATAGAGCATACTTTGGAATTAAGCTAGGGGACCAGGACAAAAATTTCGCCCCTCATATGTGCTGCAAGACGTGCATTGAAAATTTGAGAAGATGGAGCAAAGGCAGAGCGAAATCTTTGCCTTTTGGAATTCCCATGATTTGGAGAGAAGGAAAGGATCACGTGACAGATTGCTATTTCTGCATGACAAACCTCCAAGGTGGGCTTATAAATTTATTTTTCTTAAATATTTTGAAATCCTCGTATGAAACTTGACATAATATTCACCATAATGTAATATTCACCATATATAGCATAATATTCACCATAATGGTAATCATACATTTACATATACATATTGTTATAGAAAATACATTTACACATACATATTGTTATACAAGTTACATTTACATATACAATGATTGTATATTTTCTTTCTTTTTCATTCATATTGTCCCCGAAGGGACAATATGAATGAAAAAGAAAGAAAATATACAGACTCCATCGACCTATTTCATATCTTACAGACCGCAGCCTTCCCTCACGAGCCGCCACTGTCTGAATGCTTCTTCTATTTCATATGCAAGTTTTATATCCATGTTTCTGTGTTTCTATTTTCAGGAGTTAACAAGAAGAATAAACACATTGTTGTATACCCTGACATTCCTTCTGCTATGAGACCTGTACCCCATGGTCCTGGAATTCCAATACCCGACCCACCTCAAACCTGGACTTCGATGATTCTGATGATGAATCAATGACCAATGCCAATGACCAGTCCCAGTCGTATATACCTCAAAATACCGCTTCAAATGAGCCGAGGCCTCTCAACCAGGCCAAACTTAATGATCTTACCAGGGATTTAGGACTTTCCAAATTAGCTGCCGAGATCTTGGGCTCACGACTTCGAGAGGACAACTTGCTGGCTCCGGGAACAACATTCTCCTGGTATAGGAAACGAGGGAAGAATTCCGCAAGTTTTTTGCAGTGCACGAAAATACCTCTTCCTTAGTGTACTGCTGCAATGTTGAGGGGCTAATCGAATCCTTGGGCCTGCCATATAACGCATCAGAATGGAGGCTATTTATAGACTCGTCTAAACGAAGTTTGAAAGCAGTACTTCTCAACATTGGGAATAGGGTTGCATCAGTCCCTGTAGCACATTCCGTACAACTTACTGAGAGCTACGATAACATGAAAATTTTACTGGATGCTCTCGTATACGACCAACATAACTGGAGGATCTGTGGAGATTTGAAGGTAATACTAATATCATAAGTAAACTATTGCTATTGACTATGTTGTTTTTCCAAAGGTTATTTGAGAGCGTATAAGAACACTTAACTTCCCCACAGAAGTGATACAGTCCAATGCATAGATTTTTTTATCTGATAGAACAAATTCTCTAAATTCTTTAAATATTTTCATTTTTTTTCAGATTGTGGCATTTGTATTGGGAATGCAAGGGGGATACACGAAATACCCATGTTTCCTCTGCAAATGGGATAGCCGAGCGGATGAGAAGCACTATGCACAGCGTGAATGGGCATCCAGAGAGAATTTTGAACCTGGGTCGCATAATGTCGTTTCAGTGCCCCTTGTACCACCAACAAAAATTTTGCTCCCACCACTTCATATTAAGCTGGGCTTGATGAAAAATTTCATCAAATCAATGAATAAGGAGGGTTCAGCATTCCGATATCTCGAGAGTAAATTTCCTCATATATCTGATGCTAAACTAAATGCTGGGGTTTTTGATGGTCCTCAAATTCGAACTTTGATCAAGGATACTCAGTTCGAAAACGCAATGACTCCAACTGAGAAGAATGCCTGGCAGGCATTCAAATCAGTTGTCACTGATTTTCTTGGCAAGCGTAGAAGTCCAGAATACGAGTCCGTTGTCGAAAACTTGATGGAAGCTTTCAAAGCTCATGGGTCGCGCATGTCCATAAAAATGCACTTTTTGTGGTCCCACTTGGACTATTTTCCTGAAAATTGCGGGGATTATAGTGAGGAACAGGGTGAACGATTTCACCAAGATATCAAAATAATGGAAGAGAGGTACCAGGGAAACTGGGATATCAATATGCTGGCGGACTATTGCTGGTGTTGAAGCGAGACGTGCCCGAAGAAAAACACAGACGGAAAGCCAAAAAAACTTCTTCCTTCCTCAATAAACTTTTTTCCATATTCATTGTATGAATAAAAGTATTTATTCACACAATGTTTTCATTTTTCACGAGTGTTCTTATAATATTACTCGTATCTACAATGTTTAAGCTAAAAAAATCAATAACTTTGGGGATAAAATTGGACTTATAATAAATGGCCAATAGAGAAAAAGCCTGACCTGATTGAGGAAAACCAATGTCATTTTCGAATTCAGCATGGTCGAATTATATAATATGAGTTGAAAAAACCCTCACAGCAGACAAAAAAATTTCATATGCATACCAGTGTAATTAGGGATCGTATAGTCGAACACTTAGAATTGCATAACTTAAAAATACGCAGCACGGTTTTAGGCGAAACAAATCTTGCTTAACTAATCTTTTAGAATTTTTTCAAAGCGTGGTTGACGTTTACGATAGACATCGGGCGGTTGATGTAGTGTATTTAGATTTTCAAAAAGCGTTTGACACCGTACCGCACAAAAGACTCATTGAGAAAACTAAAGCTCATGGAATCAGGGGTGTAGTAATAAATTGGCTAGAAGAGTGGTTGCGAGGTAGGAAACAGAGGGTGGTCGTTGATGGAGCGGAGTCGTGTTGGGCTAATGTAGCGAGTGGCGTTCCTCAGGGTTCTGTATTGGGCCCCTTGCTTTTTCTTATATATATTAACGATTTAGATGTCGGCCTAGTCAGTACAGTTTCAAAGTTTGCGGATGACACGAAGCTGGGTGGTAGGGCGATTAATGACGAAGATAGAGGTAAAATCCAGGAAGATCTGAATAAAATCGTTGATTGGTCAGTCACATGGCAAATGAGATTTAACGTCGATAAGTGCAAAATTTTACATATAGGTTCGCGTAACGGTAATTTTGCGTATAGTATGTCAGGGAAAGAGTTAACAAGCGTAGAGCAGGAAAAAGATTTAGGAGTTATAGTCACTGGTGATTTAAAAGTAGCGAAACAAAGTACAGCAGCTGTCAATAAAGCGAACAAAGTGTTAGGTTTTATAGCTCGGAATTTTGAGTACAAATCGCGCGATATTATAGTTCCTCTTTATAAATCATTAGTTAGACCCCATTTGGAGTACGCGATCCAATTTTGGAATCCGCATATGCGAAAAGATATAGACAAAATCGAAAGAGTTCAAAGACGAGCAACTAAGATGATTCCGTCGCTTTCCTTCATATGTACGGCATGTGCTAATGGAACTGAAGGGTATTTATTTCTATTATGGAGTAATACAGTTTTTAAACTCAGCTTCGAGGAATCAATAAATAGGCGCCATTCGTTTTGATCATGTTGTTGGCTAAGGGTTTTCATGAGAGGGTAGAAAGTTTCTTTGATGCTTGCGGTAAAAAGATATCTTCGTGCCTTTTTCTTGAAGATTCCAACCTTTCAACCTGGAAGCCGAAAGTTCGGATTGATCTTTTGACAATTTCAGATCACAGACAAGCTCGCTCAGGTCTGCTTGAGATATTAAGTGAGGCTCTGTCGATGAACAAGATGGTTCAAACATTGGATCAACATTGTCCGTCAGTAAACCATGTTGAGCTTCGTCATTACCATTGTACAGCATTTTCTTTTCACTTTCATCATCTAAACTCCACGTTTCCGGTGTCCTTGGTACTGGCAAATGTTTGTTATGTAAAACGGACCTTATGGCTGATGGTAAATTTGGGTATTGTACCATATTTTAGATTTCGCAGTAATGCCTAGTATATTTGTTAAGCAGAAATAACAATCCGTTAAATGGTCTTTCGGCTCTCTCCATATCATCGGAACAGCAAACGGCATTTGACGAGACCCATTTAGCCAGCCTGTCTTAAACACGTAATACAGCATATATGAGGTGCCCACGTCTTGTTCTGATCCCCTACCTTGCAACCAAAATAAAGTTCGTATGCTTTTTTGACGAGAGGGGTGAAATTTCTCCTTTGAAATTTAAGTGTTAACTCTCTGCACACATAACAGAAACAGTTTGGATGGTTGACACACTTGCGTGGCATTCTGTCATGAAACAATACGAACGCAGTGACACAAAAAATTATTAAGGAAAATCACGAATAAAATGCACGATGTTCACTGAGTGAAATCAAATGAGTAACTGACAAATGAAAGTCAACAGTGACGTGTAGCAACTTATAAGCAGAGGAAGAGGAAGGGGCAGACCCCGCCCCCTTCATATTCTCACTCAAATCCTAAGTAATGTAAATTCGTGTGTCACTCTAAAACTGCGGGTGATAGAAAAATTCTGTTTTCATTTTCGTAATCAACGTAAAAAATTACACATAGTTCAAGTAAAAATATCTCTGTGACAAAAACTTTGACCAGTGAATTATCAATTTAAAACTAATTAATTATCAATTTAAAACTAAAGATAGAATCTCCGGATCCAGAGGATCAAGTCATAATAGATTACTATCCACAAATATGTTACACTCTATATCTATTTATAACCGACATGCATATATCAGATCCAAAGAATCCAGTCAATTTCATTACGGTATCCATCAATACCAGTACCTTGCCAACCAAAAATAAGTCACGGTCCATATCAATTGCGGACTAAGTCACAATTTACAATCATATACAGTGTGAAGGCAGCGAGTCTTTTGCTTATATTGAGGTTCTAAATGTAGCTGGGCTAGGCTGCTTTAAACCCTAGATCCTGTCCCAAAGCTGGATCCTATCTGCTTTGCAGTTAGCTGGTGAGGGAAGCTATATCTATGCGACCTCTTTGCGAGTGACCCGTTGCCCACGTCGGGCTAGCATCATGAAAAAGAAAAAACTATAGTATTTGTCATTTACCATCACTTATTCGGACTATAGTGGATTTAATTTTCCTAGAAGAGTTCCTTGTTCCATGCACGGTCTGTGTGTATCATATATGCACATTATATATATATATAA
>JAJOZX010011553.1:110000-118046 GCA_023014485.1 Bathynomus jamesi
CCTTGCCTCCTTAACTTTTTAGATTCCGGCTTGAGCCATGGTCGAAAGAGGTCGAACCTCTACCCCTGTAAATTCAGAGCACTACCTGTACATTTTTTAGAAGTAAATTACAGTGAGAAACTTTTTATTTTCCCCTTCGAGCCGTGCTCTCTTCAGAAGAACTCAGTCAGTAAAGTCGATAAGTTATAAAAGAAAAGTCGATAATTTTAGCATCAGAGAAAGTATCAGAGTATTATAAAAAGAGGAAGAATTAACAACTGTCGACCCTAAAGCGAGAGAAAAGAATTAGAATGTTATAGAAGAAAAGTATCGCAAGAAGAAATATCCGTTGCTGCCTCCCAACTAGAACCCCCGTCGATCCGAACCGACTCAGGGCCATAGACGGAGGGGTTAATAGAGTGGCGACCCTATAGCCAGGATAAACATTTGGCGACCCTACTACCAAGATTAGAAGAATATTTTAAGAAGAGGATTTTAACAAGTGGCCACTCTTTGGCCAGGATAGAAATTACCCTGCATCAGGATAAAACCAGTTGACCGGCGTTTCACGATTTCCAGTTCGTAACATCCACCCTTGAACCGGTGTGTCACGACTCCAAGTTCTCCACGCCTAGTTTTCATCCAAGAAGAAGTAGCCAGCAAGACACGTCTTCAGGACACGTCTCTAAGGATTTCGCCGTAGAAATTTTGTGAAGTACAGAGTTGTTTTTTTTTAAGTAATTTGTAAACTTTTGAAAAGTCAGTATTATTAACAGTTAATAATGAGTATCAAGCCAGAATTTAACACAAAACACAGTGAACACTTCAGACACCAGTGATACATTTTTTTAGTGAAACAGTAATTTTTACAGAAGTTAAAAGTCACAGAAGTTAAAAGTCACAGAAGTTAAAAGTAACAGAAAGAGTTAATTTCAGAGAGTTAATTTCAGAGAGTTAATTTCAGAGTTAATTTCAGTATAGAATAATTTTATTTTATGTACCAAACATAATACTACCGTACCTTCGCGTACATTCGAGTGAAATGTTGTTTACATTTTTTATTTTTGTTTACAATTTTTTTAAAATTATTGAATTGAATTGACTTGCAAATTAAGAAAGAGAGAGTTTACAGAGAGTTTATAGAGTTATAGAGATACTTGAAAACAGTTTCATTTTCCATTTTCAGTTAATTTCAGTTAATTGGTTGCATCCAAGAGGGACAACCAAACCCCACAGGTTAATAGTCTCCACTTGATAGAGATCAAGTGCAGTCATTTTCCAACCCCCAGAGGTTAATAGTCTCCACTTGATAGAGATCAAGTGCAGTCATTTTCCATTTTCAGTTAATTTCAGTTAATTGGTTGCATCCAAGAGGGACAACCAAACCCCAGAGGTTAATAGTCTCCACTTGATAGAGATCAAGTGCAGTCATTTTCCATTTTCAGTTAATTTCAGTTAATTGGTTGCATCCAAGAGGGACAACCAAACCACAGAGGTCAATAGTCTCCACTTGATAGAGATCAAGTGCAGTCATTTTCCGTTTTCAGTTAATTTCAGTTAATTGGTTGCATCCAAGAGGGACAACCAAACCCAGAGATTTATAGAAATACTTGATAAGAGTTCAAGTCAATAGGTTGCATCCAAGAGGGACAACCGCCCCAGAGATTACTGAAGTCAGTTTTATTCGAAGTCAGTTTTATTCGAAGTCAGTTTTATTCGAAGTCAGTTTTATTCGAAGTCAGTTTTATTCGAAGTCAGTTTTATTCGAAGTCAGTTTTATTCGAAGTCAGTTTTATTCGAAGTCAGTTTTATTCGAAGTCAGTTTTATTCGAAGTCAGTTTTATTCGAAGTCAGTTTTATTCGAAGTCAGTTTTATTCGAAGTCAGTTTTATTCGAAGTCAGTTTTATTCGAAGTCAGTTTTATTCGAAGTCAGTTTTATTCGAAGTCAGTTTTATTCGAAGTCAGTTTTATTCGAAGTCAGTTTTATTCGAAGTCAGTTTTATTCGAAGTCAGTTTTATTCGAAGTCAGTTTTATTCGAAGTCAGTTTTATTCGAAGTCAGTTTTATTCGAAGTCAGTTTTATTCGAAGTCAGTTTTATTCGAAGTCAGTTTTATTCGAAGTCAGTTTTATTCGAAGTCAGTTTTTAAGTCCCAAGTCATTTCAATGCAGTCAATTGAATTCAACTTTTTGTTTGTAGTTTAAGAGAATTTAATTTAGGAAAATGTAATTTAAGAATTTAATTCAACCTTTTTTTTTTGTTGTAAAAGAGAATTAAATTCAACCTGAATTGACCGGTTTGTCTCTTTAGTTTAATTTTTTTTGTTTGTAAGAAGGAAATTTACCGATTTGTCTTTTCTTTTCATGCCATTGTTGCGTATATAAATGACATATTTTATTGTTTGCAACCAAAACCGTTTTTACAAACGTTTGTAACGAGTTTTATAATTTTTATGATTATATGATAACAGTAATAGTGTAATAATTAATCAATCATGTCCAATGACTTCCTTTTTAAATTACTATAGGGAGGAACATGCCGTCCCCCCATTTTGTTTGAACTCTTAATTTTTGTTCTAAGTAGTGTGACAAGCAATCTTTTTGGTGCTACTGTAGTATGCGGTCTACCTACGATTGGTTAGGTTTAATCATGATATTTTCGTTAAAACTAACGAAAATATCATGACTAAACCTAACCAATCGTCAAGGGCGATTGACAATGGGATGTAAACAAACAATTAGTAAACAAGATAAGAAGCTATAATTAAAAGGTAGACCGCCGAATCGTAGGTAGACCGCATACTACAGTAGCACCATCTTTTTTTTAAAAGAGCAAAGTGCTCACGAAAAGACGTAATTGTCAATTTCAGACTTATACCCCCTCATTAGTCACTCAATTCCCCCGAATGTCGTACTCCAAACTTTCTTTTTAGTTTATTTTATTTTAACACCCCAACCCCAGTTGAACCCAGTGTCAACCACAGAAATGGTTCAACCATGGTTAATTCCTCTTTGGTACTATGGAACATAACCTCAATTTATGTTAAGTTGTGTTTTTTTATTTTTAAGTATACTATATGTTTAGTTCATTAAAATGCATAATTGATTTCTATTTTTAATTAGTATTCTTAATTTTCTTAATTCAATTATCGTACCGATACTTCTGGTTAATGTTAATGGTTATATAGTTCATATATAGCTACGAATGTTACTAGTCGAATTTAATTCCATCTTCAAAATTTAATTGTTAATACCGCTAGATTTACTTTCATTATTTGTAAGGTCCTCTAAGTACGTTTTTTTTATTACCTTAATACGTGTAACTGATTTAATTAAATACTTAAATACTACCTTGAACTTAAAGGATTTTATAATAATAATAACCCTTAAACGTTTACACACACACGTATGCACACTATATATACTATATATATACAAACCTTATGCTAAAATCATTGGATATCACAATAAACGATTTCATTGCGTGTAAGTGCTAACTTTGCTAAATTTATAGTCTTAAGCATTTTTACTTACTATATATAAATTTTTGCTCAGGCATTTATTCAGTTAATTTAAAAATCCTCTCAGCTAATCTGTCCCTCAAAATTATAAGATACACACTTTGTATCTAATACACACAAATAGACACTAGACCACAGGCCTATACATCATCCATTACGTAATTGTTTTTTTACCTACAATAGTCAATAAAATTAGTTATAGACTGTACGATGAGGGTAACTTTGAAAAATAATTTATATTTTTCCCTTTTACCTACTATTCATTATGTATGTAATTTTTCCCACAGAACACTAAATTTTTTTTTAAAATTTAACAATATCATTCTTTGTCTAACTTAATTGTTTGTCTAAATTAACGTATTAATCCTTTTATTCTGTTTGCATAAAATTAAAGTTTTAATCTTTGAATTTTTATATTTTATAATAGCCCTCTAAGCGAGTGTCATGTTAAAAATTTGATTACTCCGCATTGTACCCAACCACCCAACTCACTTGTTCTGTATAAAACTTGTGATGTAAAGAAAAATTCGTCATCTAACTTGAATTAGTTAGGATGTTATTTTCTCAATTGTATTGTATTGTATGAATTGTACCCTATTATATTATTGTATAAATATCATTTTAAAGGGGAGAGCAATGTAAAAATGAACAATGAATAATCAATATTCATTTTTACATAAGAACCAAAATCGCTTAACGCGAGTTTGGATAATAATTTTACTTGTAACTTCCTCTTTTTGTTTGTGTCACAACCCTACGATCTACCATTTCTATGGTTTAGTCGTATCCATTTTCCATTTGTTATAGAAGTTATAATTAATTATGATTGTCTTGCATCTCACCCTCGACCCTAGATTATGCATACACATTGCATATAACAGGATTGGAACCCGTAGTTGTACTTCTTAGTCATTAATACCCACTCTTTGTCTCTAATTCGTTTTTGTAAATCTTCCTAATAATGATTTGTACTATACGTACAAATTCAATAACTATGACGTCATAAAGTAACTTAATTCTCTTCACGTTTTCCATACCTTGAACAGTGAATCACGTGTTTAGTATTTGGACATCTTCCGTATTCAATGTATGGTAAATTCTTTAATAAAAAAAAATAAAAAAAAAACTTCATTCTCTATACATCATTATTTATGTTGTTTCCTACCTATTGTCTAATGATGCCTATCAACCTATCAGTCCATATTTTACGCGTGTCTATATTACGCACACAACCTATTGTGTTACGTACAGTGCTTACAATAAGTCTCGCGCCTCTGTCTCGTCCCAAGCTAGTCTGTTAGGTATAAAATGGGCAGTCCTTATGGCAGCGGAGGTGTGTTCGGATTAGTGCACATAATTGCTCTAACCCCATCAATGACGTCCACATTATCATTGTGTCGATCACTCTATCTATTTATATATAGAGACATACTGTATATAGATATATATAGAGTATGCAGGGGATAACGTGTCTCAGTCCCAGCTATGGGAGTTGTCTTACAATTAACAGTCCCAAGTGCAAGTTACGTTAACACCTCCACATAAACTACCCTCGACTAAAATAACATACGTGAAGCCCTTACCCACAAACCATTTAAAAGGTGTGATTTAAAAGCTCTCTGTCTCTCTCTGTGTGTCTCTGTGTGTGTGTGTGTGTGTGTGTGTGTGTGTGTCTCTCTCTGATCACACCGCATAGCAATGTATCCATATAACGTTAATAATAACCGAAACTCGAGAAAATATACTCTCTGCCTTCTGCTCTATCCCAAATCCTTTTCTCTTAGTAACCTCTTAATACAAACTAATCTATCATATTTTGCGACTTTTTAACTCTGGTAGGATTCAATTCCATTCCTATAGTGTAAGATACTTAAATTCATGTGTGTATTATGCCATTTGATGTGCGTAATAAATAATCATTTTTAAATAGTTGGAGCGTTCAAGGTCACCTGTAATAATATCTATAGACTACCCCTCAAGCCCACGCTCAACACTTAGATTCCCCTAAGACACAGGCGTCTTCAAGTAATATGAATGCGTAGAGATCTAAGGTGTTAGATTCCATATTATATAATTTATGTGCTAGGTTTAAGAACGCTGGCATTGAAGGATGGAAGGAAGGGACAGTAAAAGCGATAATAGGTTTAATGAAGGAAGTGGAATGAGGATGGAGGTAAGCGTTGCTATGTCGAAGGAAACGAGGTTGGGTGGGGAATTACGAAGGGAGGAGGAAAGGGAGCCAGAGATTATTAATCTAATTCTGCCACCACGTTCTCCTGATATGAATCTGATTGAAAATCTTTGGGCAATAATGATTAACGAATGGGAGCAACGCAATGAAAGAACATTTGAAGCACTTTTAGCTCACACGAGGAATAGTTGAGAGAGCTTACGTCGAACACCAAACATTCCCTACAATCTGGCCTCTTCTATACCGCAACGATTGCAAAAAATTATTGATGCTGGAGGAAGCTATACGAAATACTGATGTTAAAGCCATGACGTAAATGTGTATCGAATATATATTTATGTTAATATAGAATTTTATTATATTTTTATGTTTGATATCTATAAAAGTATATATTGTGACCATGAAAGAACTTTACTTATCCTTAGTTAGAATCTTTTCTTGCAATGTCTACGCTCGTGGAGATGATAATATATGCATTGTTGAAACAAACTATGAGAAGGTAATAGTTTCAGGAAAAAAATAAAAACTGGCAACATCGAGGCCATCACATGTTTATGGGAATCGTCATATGATATGCTACCAATAAACTCTTATATACTACTATATAGAGTATACTATATTACGTAATAATTACGATGAACAAATCAAATCCAAATTTCCCTGATTCACGGCCCACCAGTCTTGCTTTAGAATAATGACTTTCATAAGATGGAATAGGTTACCACTTAAAACAATGGATAAACTATCTATTAGTGAGACACGACCGTGACTTCCTCGAAATGCGAGCGCGTGAGAGGTTCACTGAGGAATTTGATCATTAGATTCTTCACGTAGGATATGTATCACAAACAACAATATTGAGAACAATTCCCAACAATTACTTAATATCAATCATTGCATTTGAGCAAATAATTTAGACCTGCGTCAAAATAACTTAGGTATCATGCCATGATTTGGGATATTTGCCGAATTAGTCGTTCTCTATAGTCTACAGTTTATATTGAGACGGTATAATGTAATGCCCAGCTAATATTATGATGACTAGGATTGCTCCATAACCATCCCAACATCCCGAAACTTGGTCATTCTGCTTCTTAATCATTTGTATTTTAAACACTAAAATGTAGCAGAAGTGACGTAATAATGGACGTCATTGATGGGGTTAGAGCAATTATGTGCACCAATCCGAACACACCTCCGCTGCCATAAGGACCACCCATTTTATACCTAACAGACTAGCTTGGGACGAGACAGAGGCGCGAGACTTATTGTAAGCACTGTACATGTAAAATACGTCCACATGTATTTTTTCTTTTTTTCTTTTAAGTGCGTTCACCCCTCACAAGATATTCATAAATGCTTGGGTAAGTGGTCCAATTCGCTGATGACAGCAAAGTCGAACGCTTCTGAGATAAAAATCTCCTCTCGCTCTGATCCAAATAATAACATAATATAACATATTATGTTGTATATAAATTATCTTGTATGTGCTCATGTACTTGTGTTGTACTAATAACCATATAATAACCATATATAACCATATATAATAACCATATATAATAACCATATATAATAACCATATAAAAACCATATATTAAACCATCTATTATAACCATATATTATAACCATATATTATAACCAATATTATAACCATATATAAATATATAAAAACACTGTAAGAATGGTAAACGACGTAATGTACTTCAATGAAACTGTAATTGAATGTAATGACTTAATATATAATGTAAGAATGTACTTTAATAGAACTGTAATGGACAATCATAAGCGAATGTGAAGTAATCCATAATCGCAATCATAAATGTAATAGACCAAAACGAAAATGTGCTCAGTGGTGTACTTAAATTGTACTTATGTACTACTACGAAATGATATCGCCTTCAGAAATGAAGACTCGGCAAAAAAATACGATAAGTTTTTTTTATTTTTTTTTATTTTTATTTGGAATCTTTCAAACATCTGATCATGTGTTTAAAAGCGGGGAACTTAACCTTCAACTGCCTTCCCCCAACATTTAGGCTTATATTATACATGTATTTGTAAAATGAACTTCACTTCATTACGGGACTCTTCTTTGGTCACTACTACGAGACTCCCTTGTTAGCAGCCTCGCTGCGGGGAGGGGGCAGAGGCCCCTTGCCTCCTTATCTTTTTAGATTCCGGCCTGAGCCATGGTCGAAAGAGGTCGAACCTCTACCCCTGTAAATTCAGAGTACTACCTGTACATTTTTTAGAAGTAAATTACAGTGAGAAACTTTTTTTTCCCCTTCGAGCCGTGCTCTCTTCAGAAGAACTTAGTCAGTAAAGTCGATAAGTTATAAAGAAAAGTCGATCATTT